>CM033713.1:14847826-15028788 GCA_019671005.1 Hibiscus mutabilis | reverse complement strand
TACGTTTTTTTATATGATTTTGATGTTCGTATGTTTCTATATGTTGTTAGCATGTGTTTAGATTAATTATTGGTGGTTGTTTAATATTTGTTTTTCAATCTTCTCATCTCTAATATGTTTTCTATCATGATATGTATTTGTTCATGTCTTTTATTTGTTCTTGTATAATTGTTCCTATGTGTATATGTATGTATGTATGTATATATGGTTTTTAATATATATCTATGCATTACGTCATGTTTATATATTTATATATATATATATATATATATATACTATGTTTCTTTTTTAGTGTTTGTTTATATATTAAAAAAGAGATATGTATATGTCTCTATGTACCTTATGTATGTATACAATATTATATTTATCATATTTCTTAAATATATATATATAATGCGTAACACATTATTATGTATTTTATTAATTTTTATATTTTTGTATAGTATTCTATTTAATCACTATATAAATAAATACCTATTTTTTGTAAAAATAACATATAAACTATTAACTTTAAATATATCTAGATTTTTTTATAAGTATAAGTATTAAATATCTTGCCTTAATTATTTTTAGTTAGATTAGTATTTTATTTATGTTAGATTCATTTTTATGTGTTAGGTTGGTATTTATGCATTTGTGTTAAATTAGTATTTTATAATGTTAGTATTTATTTATATGATCATCGCATCGTATTTATTCTTGTTCACAATATTTTAAGTTGCATTTCGGATATATATTTTGTCAATGCGGAGCCCTTTTATCCGAGCGTAAATGGGGTCAGTATCAGGCGTAGTGATGGTGGTTGGGCGTTTATTCTCGGTTAACGGGGCCTTTAAAATCTACTCGCACTTATAATCAAATTTTAATTTAATCGTCACTTTAATCCAAAAAGTTTAATATTAATAAAGCGGTAATTATTAAAGTACCAATCGTCACTTTAATCCTTCCCCATCCGTAATCGACTCCCGAACCTGACATTTTGAAATCTCTGGTTTTTACGGTGTTCGGTCCACCTTGAGTGGCCGGTGGCGACTCCATCTTTAAATAAAATACGGGTTTTATAAAACCCCACGCGAAAGACAATATTTTCAAAACAAACTAAATAAAGTAAAATAAAAAACCACATACCCTTTTTTAGCGAGACGAGACATCGCTACAGATGGCGACTTCGCGGGGGAAATTTTTGTTTTTTCAAAAACAAATGAGAGTCGAGCTTTTTTAAAATAATTACCGCTTTACTAATATTAGAAGTTCCGGATTAAAGTGACTATTAAATTAACATTCGGTTATAATTGCGCGTTTATTTTAACGCATTTAAAACTTGGCATATAAACCCGTTTTTAAGTGGGGGGAAACGCTAATGCTTTCGTGGAGATATCGCTCTCTCGTATGGGCCTAGCAAGTACCTTCAGGGCTCGAGTACCTTATACTTTCGTGAGGATATCATTCCTTCGTATGGGTATAAGCGAATGGGTCCCCCTGAGTTGAACTCGGTTGAAAGGAGCCTATAATGGGTGATGACCGGGGGCCTTGCTACTCTTAGTAGGGGACATCGAGGACAATTCGGGTACCTCTTAGCACCAAAACTGCATGTAGAGAACATATAGAAACCCACCCTTTTAGAGCCATACGGATAACCTAGGTGTTTTAGACGGGATGTAAATAGGGTTGTTTTGTTTGTTTAGCTTATCTAAATTGTTCTTCTATTTATGTGTTATTGATCTTATCCGGTACTGACTAGTTTTTTTTTGTTTTACCCTTTTTTGCATACATCATTGCATTTGCATTACATTAGGGTATTGGCTCAAGTGGTTTACCCGATCAGAAATCTGTCATTTTTACCCTAATTTCAAATTGACCCATTTTTGTGATCACATTATATCTGCTCATTTTGGCATTCACTGCATGGCATATCATAACACTTTAATTTTTTGCATTTTACCAGCATGAAATGCTGATTCACGACTGGTTCTCAATTTAAAAAATTATCATCGAGAGAAAATCTAGTACTCTAGATATTGAGGCAATATTCAAAGTTGCAAATGAATCCTGTGAGTTCGGAAGTTGTGCCACAAGAACCATTTTTGAATCAGTACTTTCGCATCTAAGACATGCACCTCACATTTACGTGCATACATTTTGAAAATTTTAAAGCCGGTCCCCGGGTTGCCCAACTACATACAACAAAGTTGGTCGACCTAGCACCTTACAGAACCTCTACAAGAGCCTGATCTTGGGGCATGTCCAAAAGCACCCTCCACATCTTTTACAAATATTGTGCCTCTAACAAGGTCCCAGTCCGGGGGCATTCTTTTCAAGGTCCATCCTTCATTGCCGAGTCAAACTCTTGCATCCTTGACCACAATCTGCAAAACTGCACCTAATCCAAAAAAATAATAATAATGAGCTGTTATGAACCAACGCAATTTATAAACCCAACTTAGGGGGAAACAAAATGTGCACCAGAGTTTCAAATTTGCTACAATGGCAGTTTCAAACAATGGCATAAAACGAACAAGTTTTGGGGCAAGCACCCAGACGAAAGCTAATTCACAAAAAGGTGATCGAACCCGAGACGAGGTTGGGGCACTGACAAAAGACCAAGATCCTGACAGGACCGTGAGGAGTCAGTGGCATCCTTTTGAGGATCGAAAAAATCATGTCACATTCATGCATTTAGTTGCATTTATCTTGCATTAGATCATTTTCGCATACGTCGTACATTTAGTTTAAATGTATACACCAAGATCACCATGCATAGAGACATGCATTTAGGCATAAAATTAGATGCATTTACGCATTTGTTGCTTGTACATATAAACAGATCCCTGAAAGAGACTGAACATCCTTTACATGGGGACAACGACATGATGACCAACCTTGTTCATGGAAGAGGCCAAACAAAAGATGCTGAAATATCTAAACAAAATGTACAGTGACAAATTTTGTGAACAATTTACTAAAAAATGTTTTTCTCCTTTGTGGGATTTGATTCCTCCAACGATGGCGTGACGGATGCTAACAATTTCCCGACTATTACTCCTGCTAACAAAAATTCTTTCCAGATCCTGCTCTCTGTCGATAGAAAAGCAGCGTAAGTTTTTTCAGACATTGTCTCGCTGTCAGTAGCGCAGTCATTCAACATCTTGCAAATCATGCCTCCGTCAGTGGTGGTACGCCAACTTAATGTAGATCTTGCCTCCGTCGGTGGTGTTGCAAGTCAAAATTTCCATCTAAATCATGTATCTCCGTCAGTGGTGTAGCGGGTCTCACATTTTGCTGATTCAGTCTCTTCGGCAGTGACGTAGCAAATCAAATCTTATCCAAATCTTGCCTCCGTCGGTGGTGTTACAGGTCAAATTTTCTATCTGGATCCTATCTCTCCGTCGGTGCTGTAGTGGATCTCATATTTTGCTGATCTAGTCTCTCCGTCAGTGGTGTAGCGGATCAAATATTCTCCAGGTCTTGCCTCTTCGACGGTGTTGCAGCTAGATCAAAATTTTACTCAGAATTTACTCTTTTATTACAGTTGTAGTAAAAAAATCAAAAAATTTGGAAAAAAATCAAAAAAGAAAAGTTCAAAAAAATCGAAAATAAGAAAAAAAGAAAAATTGAGAAAAAAGAAGAAAAAAAAAAAAGAAAAAAGAAAATTGAAAAAAAAAAAAAAGAAGAAAAAATGAAAAAAAGAAGAAAAAAGAGCAAAAATGAAGGAAAATAAAAAAATGAAGAATAAAGAAGAAAAAGAAGAAGAAGAAGAAGAAGAAGACTATCTGATCCTGCTTCTTCGTCGGTGTCGTAGCTGAATCAAATCTTCAGACCTTGCCTCTTCGTCGGTGTTGTAGCTTGGTCAAATATAACTCTTCGATCCTTCATCTTCGTCGGTGTCGTAACTGAATCAAATCTTTAGACCTTGCCTCTTCGTTAGTGTTGTAGCTTGGTTAAATTTAACTTTTGGTTCTGCCTCTTCGTCGGTGTTGTAGCTGAACCAAATCTACTAACTTCCGGTCTTGCCTCTTCGTCGATGTTGCAGCTAGACCAAATTCATTAACTCTTGATCCTGCCTCTTTATCGGTGTCGTAGCTGGATCAACATTACTAACTTTAGACCATGCCTCTTCGTCAGTGTTGTAGCTTGGTCAAAATTTACCAACTTTCAAGTTTTATCAATGTTGTATCTAAAAAAAAGAAGAATAGAAGAAAAAATGAAAAAAGAAGAAAATGAGAGCAAAATGAAAGAGTAGAAAAGAAAAAGCAAAAAGAAAAGGAAAACAAAGAAGAAAAAGAAAAAAGAAAACGAAAAAAGGAAAAAGTTGTCAGTTTTCTGGTCTTGTCTCTTCGTCAGAGTTGTAGCTGGATTAGACATCAGAACTTTCATCCATCGGTCTTGCCTCCTCGTCAGTGTTGCAGCTGGATCGAATTTTGTAGACCCTGCCTCTTCGTCGGTGTTGCAGCTGGGTCGAACTCTCTTTAGGTATTAGCTTATTATCAATAATGTAGTGAGTTGCTCGCATTTTGCTTCCCCAACAAATCACCTCCCATTTTGAAGAACTTTGCTTCCCCTAGAGTAACAAGGTGGACCAACCAAGACAAGAAAGAAGACCTGTGCCGAAGAGAAAGAAGATCTACCGAAGAAAGAAGACACGCATCAAAAGGAGAAAAGTTCAGCCAGACCGGACAAAAATGGTTATTTTTTATCTTTGCTCTATTCCTATTACACAACAATGAGCAAAGAGGGGCAGCTGTAATACCCATTTTTTGTCCGGGCCCCAAGTTATATTCGAACCATGTACCCTATTTAAACCAAATAAAAAAGAGGGGAAAACATGCTGCCCATGCCCTGCAAGCTTCCCCTCACACGCCTCACTCTCCCTGCCAAAACAACCTCTTCCCCTCACGCATACATCACCCATACTTGCACCATGCCACCCCATGCCCTATGCACCCACACTCAACTTCCACCTATTTTCCCCATTCCCCTAATCCATTTAAAAACGACCACAAATTGAGCATTGAAGGGAGCCGACCATTTCAAAACAAATTGGAAACAAGAAGAAGGAAGCTCTCGGCATTGAAAAAAAAAAAAAACAATGGAGTTCACGGCAAATTGAAAAAAAAAAGAAGAGGGGGAGAACCGGCATTCACCCCTCATTTTGTTTTGGGTATTTATTTTTTGGGTATATGTTTGTGGTATAATCTTTTTTTATGATCTAATAGAGATGCTGCTTTATTAGTAATCTTTTATTTATTTTTAGTTCTTACGTTTTTATATGATTTTGATGTTCATATGTTTCTATATGTTGTTAGCATGTGTTTAGATTAATTATTGGTGGTTGTTTAATATTTGTTTTTCAATCTTCTCATCTCTAATATGTTTTCTATCATGATATGTATTTGTTCATGTCTTTTATTTGTTCTTGTATAATTGTTCCTATGTATGTATGTATGTATGTATGTATGTATGTATGTATGTATGTATGTATGTATGTATGTATGTATGGTTTTTAATATATATCTATGCATTACGTCATGTTTATTTATATATATATGTATATATGTATATACTATGTTTCTTTTTTAGTGTATGTTTATATATTAAAAAACTATGTATATGTCTTTATATACCTTATGTACGTATACAATATTATATCCATAATTTTTTATATTATATTTATCATATTTCTTATATATATATATATATATAATGCGTAATACATTATTATGTATTTTATTAATTTTTATATTTTTGTATAGTATTCTATTTAATCACTATATAAATAAATACCTATTTTTTGTAAAAATAACATATAAACTATTAACTTTAAATATATCTAGATTTTTTTATAAGTATAAGTATTAAATATCTTGCCTTAATTATTTTTAGTTAGGTTAATATTTTATTTATGTTAGATTCATTTTTATGTGTTAGGTTGGTATTTATGCAGTTGTGTTAAATTAGTATTTTATAATGTTAGTATTTATTTATATGATCATCGCATCGTATTTATTCTTGTTCGCCATATTTTAAGTTGCATTTCGGATATATATTTTGTCAAGCCCTTTTATCCGAGCGTAAATGAGGCCAGTATCAGGCGTAGTGATGGTGGTTGGGCGTTTATTCTCGGATAACGGGGCCTTTAAAATCTACTCGCACTTATAATCAAATTTTAATTTAATCGTCACTTTAATTCATAAAGTTTAATATTAATAAAACGGTAATTATTAAAGTACCAATTTTGGGCGGTGTGAGGTTCTAATCCTTCCCCATCCGTAACCGACTCTCAAACCCGAAATTTTAAAATCTCTAGTTTTTACGGTGTCCGATCCACCTTGAGTGACCGGTGGCGACTCTATTTTTAAATAAAATACGGATTTTATAAAACCACACGCGAAAGACAATATTTTCAAAACAAACTAAATAAAGTAAAATAAAAAACCGCATACCCTTTTTTAGCGAGACGAGACATCGCTACACATCTTTACTTGATATTCATCCAACTTCTTCCGGACAAGTCAGACTCGTCCACTTCCGGAGCACCTGTCTGCTCACTGGCATTCCCAGCAATTTCCCCACATATCTTCTGAATCTGAGACTGTACATCAGAAAACTCCTTAACTCTCTCCTCTTTCTGTTTCCACAGCTGTTCCAGTGCCGGTGCTATAGCAGCAAGTTGTTCCTTGATTGTGCCTGATGCCTTCTCAGGGTGTAATCAAATCCAAAGGAAAGATAAGGAATCCAGGTCCCTGTATTTTACAGTAAACTTATAATTTGCATTAACTTGCATATAAAAGAGTAATGACTTCCTATAATCTACAGTAACTTTGAATATAAGCTAAAATAGGTGAGCACTCACAATGTCAACAAAACTTTTGTCTCCAAGAGCTGATACAAGAGTAGAAAGCTCAAGTTTGGCATCTGACAAGACCTGAAGAAGTTGTGCCCTTGATTTTGCAGCCTGCTCAAATCACTTTCACCAACTTCATCCCAAATTTCCTACAATCGATTGCAGAAAATTTTACTGGTTATATTTCTCCAGACATGTACGAGAAAAAAGTTTTTATTGGAGAGAACCAATTTAAAAGTCACATTACCTGAAATTTCTGCAGTAAAGAACCACAAGTGGTTTCTCCTAGAAGAGGGTTTTCTGCATCCGTTATTGCCATTTACTCTACCACGTCAAACTAGCCCGCACCAAGGGAACCACTTAATAGACATTGACACAATTTTCCTTTGAATATGGAGCCACGCATGAAAAGAACAAACCGGGAGGAGAGAACTATATGTAGAGCAGCTAGAAACATCACTTTACTAGACTAAATGGTATAAACATCTAACAGAAAATGCCACAAACAACGGCAAATCATTAAGTTATAAGAAGCTTCAAGAACTACAGTTGTAACTTGTAAGTAAAGAATATCATGGCAATAAAATGTGTAAGTTTGAAGTGTACAAAATCAATTGGTAAGGCATTGACATATCAAAATGATAAAAAAAAACTAAAAAGAGTAAACAATATCAGTACAAGTGCAACCATGGCATTTAGCAAACGGAATATAAAATGCATCTACTATTATTTTGTTTTTTAGGAACTGCAGCAAGCTGACAAACAGGAAGTATTATTAAGTCAAGTCATACCAAAAAGGAAGTCAAAGGAATAGACTTAATCAGTGACTATGGAACTAAAGTGCAACTGATCAAGCATACTAGTAGAAATTTGGCTTCTCAAACACTGCAATTTTACAATGGTAGAGAAATATATATATGATAATTTGTTGCAAAATCAACAGCAATTCATTATAAAACGTGTATTGAACTTCTTCATCCTCACATTCCTCGATCAACTACCAAAGAAACCCTTACTTTGATTCACTAAAACCGAACAATAGCTTAACAATAAAAAATAACTTCACAAATTCGCTATTTCTCAGGGTTCACTTTACAACAACTAAAAACCAAGCTCAAAAACCTTAATTAACCACACACATTCAGAAATACAAGTGCAAGAACAGCTCCAAAAGCTCCTTAGATCTCCCTTAATCCCAACTACAACAAAAAAAATGCTAAAAACTGAAAATGCAAGAAAGAACAAGAAGTAAGGCATACCCAGATCTTCTTTTCAGCAAAGATTTCTGGGTTTTTCCTTTTCAGGTCTAATGCTTTGATAAAAGGACAAAGATTGTGTTGTTAGAGTGAGAGAAGCTTAGATACAGAGACGAGGAGTGGACAATGCAGAGTGTGGGACCCTTTATTATATCCAACGTCCTGACAAATTCTTTCTTGGCTTATTAACGATTATGACACTATATCAATATGAATTTACTTGATTGTCCCTTGTGATTCTAGAGACTTTTGGATTCTTCTAAGGATGGCAAAATTATCCAATCCCGACTCGACCCGACCCGGTATGCCCTGACCGATCTGATCGGGTTTTTCCTTTTAAATTTTGGGGATCTGAGAATCAAATTGATTTACTCGAACCGAGACCCGAAATCGACCCGAACACAATGGCCCAAATTTGATCCGAAACCCAAAAAAAATTAAACCGAACCGAATTTCAGTTGAACCGAAAATGGACCCGAATTGATTTTCAACCGAACTGAAGGCAACCCGAAATAAAGAAAATACATTAAAATAAATAAATAAATAAATCGCCGCACAACTCATCAAAAAGCCAAATATACATGCTATATAAAGTCATATATAGGGTGGAAAAACCTAACTCGGCCTGAAAACCTGACTAAAATCGATCAATCTCCTATTAACCAGATATTGACCCGACTCAAAATCAATCGACCCGAAAATAACCGAACTGAAAATCAACCAACCTGAAGTCCTAACCCGATACCCGAACCGAAATCACCATATACCTGAACTAAAACCGAACTAGACCTGAATCGAACCGAACTGAATTTAAACCGAATATAGTCAGACCCGAAATGACCTGAACCGAATAACTCGTTTGCCACCTCTAGGCGGGCGGGTATTGAAAAACATTGAGTCGGGGCAAGGCGGAGTGGGTTCGAGTATGAGATGAAAATTCCCCACCTCGCCTCAGTATATTTTAAATTATATGTATATATTTTTAACATGTTTATGAAAATACCACTATATATAAACAATTTTGGGGGTTTTAAGCTTTTTTTAGTTTGTGTTTATCATAAATTTTTGTTAGATGTTCGAGTTTTAACATATCTGATTCTGACGGTCAGTAGCTCATGTTTATTCCTTTAAATATATATTTTTTTCATGTGGGTAATTTAATTGGGTTTTATTTTATTTTTTATATAGGTTTAAAGTCTCTTAAAACCTATATTTTGTAATTGTGATGGTGGTTTGGTCGTACCTAACATTTATCGTCGACGAAAATTAATATATTTTTAAAATTTTTGGGTTGGGGTCGATTTTATGAGGTGATGTATTGGGACAAAATAGATAAATTAATATTTATATTCAAAACAGAATAGAATCGGATTTAGATATTTATAAATCAGGATGGGTTCGGGGTAGCCAAAAATCCGCCTCACCCTGCTGGTTGAGATCCCTAGATTCTTCCATTAGTGGACTCCTTACGTTGTAACATTTAATTAAGATTATATTTTGATATATATAAAAAATTACATAGTCTTTAACTTTAACTAAATTCCTAAATTTTAAACTAAACTAATGTTTAATAAGTAATAATTTTTTATATAATTTAGAATATTTTTAGTAGTGGAAGAAAGACAACGAAGAGGAGACCAACAAGGGAAGGGCAATGGACATGGTTATTGGTACATAAGTTGGCAACAGAAATCAAACAATTATCTTTTTAATTTATTGATCAATTAATTTAAATTGGATATTATAAAATTTCATTATGAAAGCAATCTTCTAAGCCTAATCTACTTTCTTCATAATATCAAAATCTGAACTCTTGAACTTACTTTGATTCGAACAACCTCTTTAACAAACATCAAATACATTCACCATAGAACGGACATGTCCCCTACGCTCCTCCCAAATGAAGTAAATGCATACATTCCAAGCCAACTTTAGAATAAAAACCAACAAAGACTTACTCTTAAACATAGAACACGCTCATCCTACCTCTTGCTCCCACACCAAAATGTTCCTATTGAGGTCACAATCAACAAGAACAGTTCTTCACAAATTATTGGAAAAAGGACATTAAAAAGGTGTTCATGAGTCTCAAAACTAACACCACACAAATCTCAACCCATCTTTAGTTGTCAATGTACCAAGGAGGATGCTTATGCACATGTAGAGAGAAACCCTACTCAAATCATTGATAGAAGCAAAATGAGAGACAGTCTTAGGCCTCGACTTAAACAGTTTCTTCGATAGTTTAAGTAATGAAGATTTTAATAAATATTTGAGAATTTTGATTGACTTAGAACATGTGGGATTTAATAAATATTAAATTAAATTAAGATTGGATCAATTTGATATAATGTATAACTAATGAAGAATAAATATATAATTATATAAATTACTTAACCGTCATGTCAGCGATTATGTTCAAATTAGCAAACCCTCGCGGAAATTGACAATTTAACAAGAAGGATAGGCAATGTGCAGTTTGTCGCGATTCTCAGATCTACCAAAAGATTAACAAATAGTCTTGCTTTGGATGGTATGAGAAGATTAGAACTTTTCAAGGCTTGGTGGTGAGTGATTTGCTTTACGGCCAAATGTAGGGAACTTAACCTTGCAAAATGAATTCTGATTGATTGTAATTTTGTTTTATTCGATGTCGATCGCGCTTTTGTATTTTTTTGAGTGGGTACTATTTTCCTCCATTTAGGTTAGGGAGATTTTTAATGAGGTCCGCTCTGTAGGTATTAACTTTTAATATAATAAAAAAACTCTGCTGAGCAAAAAAAAAAGTAGTTTGATTAAAACCATTTCAATAGTTTAATGGTCTAATTAATAAAATCATAGTTCAGTGGTCAAAATAGAATCTAACTAATAGTTTAGTGGCCGTATAAGTAGTTTAGGCTTTTTATTTTTGTTTCGGGTTACTTTTCAGCCCATTTGAATGATATTGGGCCAAAAAAAGTTTAGAGATGAAATTACACGTGAAGACTAGCTTCATCGAAATTCTACAGAGGGAATCCACGTGGCAGTTCAGAGGAGTTTGCAAGTCATTGGGTCCCACCCCAGAAAGAATGAAGAAACATTATGTTGTTTCCAATGAACCAAACCAACTCAATCCATAATAACATTATTCCACTTGCTTCATCTTTCCTTTCTTATGATTTTGATCCTTCATAATTTCAGGGTTTTGCAATCAAGGACGTGGAAACCTTTCAGATTAATCACAAACTGTAAGCTCCCTTCATTCTTTTCCCCCATTGTTTATTTGTAATTCATTTCCATGATTTTTTTGCTTTTTTTTTTCTTTTTCTTGATTATGTTGAAATTGTTCTGATTCAGTACTATACAGTTCTGAGATTCTTTAGATTTAAGAAAAAAAAATGAAAGCACAGATATGGTTAAGAACAATTCACAATTCATTAGATTCCATAATTTCTTTCTTTCATTTGTTTGCTTGACAACATTTCTTTGTTTTAATCCAAAGAAATGTATGATTGGTAAGCAGGGGTCTGTTTATATTGTCTCAAACTTTGTTACAAGGCAGTATAAAAACAAAAAGAACAATGCAAAAGGATAACAGTACACGGAATACTCGGCACCGGTGAGGTTCGTATTGTGTTCGTTACATAAAATATGTGCCTCTTTCGTGTAATGTCTGTCTGTTTTTTCTTGCTTGGGTTTGTTTATGTACGTTTCTACTCGACGCCTGTCATATGGATTCGCTTATCAATGAATGAAAGAGATGAATTTCAAGCATTATGTTTTAGTTAATCGTTTGATACTTCGATTGTGTGTCGGTAAGTTGTTCACTAGCAATGAGTTGAGTTTCCATGAGTTAACCCTGGAGGTTTATTCAATTATATTGGAAGGATCATTATGAATTTCGAAACTTGGTTCGAATTTGAGATGCATTGTAATGTGTCATTCGTGCTTTTTAAGTGTTAAGGTCCCTTTTTCTTTCAATTTCTCCTCGAGAGACAAACTACCGTGACCGTCATCTTTGGAAGCAGTTTCCGACTGATATAAGCAAAACAGACATCCTTTACTTGCAAAAGATCACAACAAATACCAGCCAATGTGGATTCGAGCATGTTCGTCATCTTTATATCTTGGCCATGGTGGTTATTATCCAAATATTTTTTTTTTTGGATAATTGATTATATTACCCAAGAGCAGCAAAGCCGCTACAAAAACAACAAAACTGTACAGTTTGAAAAATAAACTAAGACCTCGCCCTATACAAGTAAACCCCATTTTTTATTTATCTGTATGTCAATGCTATCCCTCAAATGCAAAACCTTCCCATATAATCTCGTATAAATGACCTCACGTATACTAGAAAAAACAACAGAATAATCAGATGGCGTCAAGCCAAAAACCCTGTCATTCCGCTCTCTCCACACAAAGTAAATGAAAGCATTCCATGCAAGACTAAAAACTAAAGCAATCAAGGATTTACCTTTGCAATACCACACCGCCCAATTGAATTCAACATCCCATGAAGAAACTTCTCTTGAAATGCAACAGCAACTCAGGACTTGTTTCCATACCCATGAAGAAAAGATGATTTCTGCTTTCCTCGGCCCCATTACATAGAACGCAACCAGCATCAACTCTCATGCCCCAGGAAATAAGCCTGTCCCTCGTAGGCAATCTTCCACGGATGGCAATCCATGCCATGATAGCATGCCGTGGGATATGTAACGGGTACCAAACTAGGCGGTTTCAAGATACCTTGTCTCGGCTACCACGTATTTCCAGGCAAGCCTGGGAGGTAGTCAAAGAAGCACTTTGCAAAAGCTGCAAGTAGACATCCATCATCTTTAACAATTTACGCCATATCCAGCTCATCGACTGCTTAGGTAGAGCCTGCCAAAATGAAGCTCCCTTCAGTTTAGGGAGCTCTTCAATCTACTCAGAAAAGCTCCTGAAGATAAACGCGGGCCCGGGTTTAGGCTCTTGAACTGGTAAGAATGATTACAATGCAAGTTTCATCTTGTGGTAAGTGCCTAAAAAGACTGATATCCGGTGACATTTTATGTCCTTGCAGACACTTTTACTTTACAGCGATGCTCTTTGTATACGGTCGCATTCTCAGTCACAGGCTCGTGAATACAGTAACTTCGGATAAAATCTTCTATAGGCTTGTGAGTAGGTTGATCAAGTATCAGATGGTTATTTGTTAAGTATTTCTTATACATTGCAGGTTGTTTTTGTTTTGATTTTGAAAGAAGCAAGACATACATTCTCTGTGCATTCCCTTGTTATCTGCATTTCCCCGACTATCTTATCGAGCTGCGAACTTATATTCCGTTCGGAATCGAAAGGGTTTCATTTTTGTTTTGGGTTCAGGGGTCATGTGGTTCATTTTTAAACTGAAGAAGAAGATGTACAAGTATCAATTTGGGCAGTTTGCATGGACACACATGATTTGTTTCTTTTATGCAGGTTCCTTCTCCCGGCATCAGTAATTGCTGTCAATGATGCTAGGACGAGATTGAAGTTTATTCGATACACTTTGAAGGCGATTCTGATTGATGTTTCGAGCAGATGAAGGAGAATAGTGTTACACTTTCTCTCTCGGATGAGGATTAGACTTGGTTACAGTCTACGGAGGTCTCTTGCATGATCCGTCGATCTTCGACGCTGTAAATTTTCACGGTTAGTAAACTTAGTCTTAAGGCACCAAAGAGTAGGATGAGATATTCATGCTTATGATCAGAAAGACAAATATAGGACCTAAGCAAACTCGGTACTTTAGAGAACTCAATGTTTCGAAAGATGTTCGTTCAGATATAAGGTTGATCGAAAACTGAACTGCTAAATCGTTTAAAGAACCTACGTTTCATATTCTCAACCAAATTCATATTCCATTCTACATAAAATATATTGCATTATCTGTTGCTTGGTCTCTCGCAGCTTACTCGGCTTCTCGGCACTTGTGCAATAACAATTCCTTGACCTGCAGATTCGTGCAGCGGAAAAGGCATGAGATTTCATATCGACAACCTGGTTCAAGTCGGTGCAGCTGGGAAGAAGCTTATCGGCAATAGAGGCGTTTAACTCGGGTAAATCCTCATAGAATAGTGTTACACATTCCAGGCTTTTAACTGACAATCTTTGAAACCATGGAACAAAGTGGAACTTTGGATTGAGCCTGAACACCGCAAATCGGGGATTACAAACGAAAGGTCTTCATTTCACCTTGTCGAATACCGATTATGGAATCAAGGGAACCAGGAAGTAGTTTACAACGCTCTTCTGTATCAAAATTAACACCTACAGAAAGGAGGAAATCAAATTACAGCAACTAAACTGATCTCAACCCTTGCTGAAGACCGCCAGACCCGGACTCACTTAAACTTGGAAACAGAACCGTGAGTTTATTACAGAACGCATGAAACACAGGAGTGTTGGAAACATAGACATAGATCGAAATGCAGACTAAAGAGTCTACTATGACAGAACAATTAAAGAATCCAACCAACATGAGCAATAAATACAAAGAACCAACACTTCAAATGTATTTATTCTAATATCGATTCCGACCATCGTTTATATTTGATGTTCTGAACCTAACAGAATAAATAAAGCTATGGGAGATATAAACATGTTTGGTGCAGTAAAAAAATGGCGGTCGGATTTAATTGTAATTAGTTTGTATCGGCAGATCTTTTCTCTCTGCAGCAGGAATCTTTCGAATATTAGACTCATCTTGACCAAATTTGTTGGTTGCGCTTTGTGCTTTTAGTCACGGTTGTGGATGATACGGACGTGATTTATTTATAAAAAATCTTTAACTTTTTTAAATTACAGACGCGGTACAATGTTGCGGTAACTTTTAAAATTATTACAATGCAGTGGTTGGGTTGCGACAACAATTTAATACTATGCAACCAATAATTGTCGCTGAAGCCTTAATACGAGATGATTCTGGCGTTGAAGCGACTGAATTTGGCGGGAAATAGAGTTTCAGGGAACGAAAAGGTAGGTGCTTTAGTTTAGATTTAGCTGCTCTGTGTAAAGCTTGAAGCTTTGGCAGTTTGAAGATAAAGACTTGAACCTTGTAGTGTATTTATTTTCAATGAAGTGAACGGTGCGTTTCATTAACCATCTTTTGCACACTAATCCTAATTAAGAAATTAAAACTTTAAAGCCCATTTTATGCTTGTAACACTTTATTAATTATTACCGCCTAATCACAAGTACGAAACAGGAAAAACGACCGAACCAAACCGACGCCGTTCTCGTAATAAGTTTAATTATTTGTCTTAAATCTCTGTCTTGTCTGTTTTTAATTTAATGACAGAAACCGAACACAGCATCTACAACCGTACAAAACGAACTTAACTCTTTCGCTTTCACTCTCAAAAAATCTCTACTTTTCTTCTCCTCTGTGGGTTACAGCAGGCTGATAATTTTTCTCGAGATTCGGAATATCGAAAATGGAAGGAGTGGGCTCCACCAGGCTTGGCCGAGCTTCAGCTCGTTACGGTGGTTCGACGGCGGTGTTCAACGGTCCGGTGAGAAAGTGGAAGAAGAAGTGGGTTCACGTGTCACCCCCATCCACCGCTAAACAGTCCCAGTCCACCGGGAACGGTTCCGCCGCTTCCAGCATCCTACTCTGCAGGTGGACCCCACTTTCCTTTGCTGATTCCGGGTCCTCCGCCGTCGACGGCGAGGACGAGGAGCAGCCCCCAAAGCGCAAGTTCCGCTATGCCCCTGTAAGTCTCTAAATATACGTATGTAACTTTAATGTATGCGTACAAATATACGCATGCGTCCCCTTTCTGGTGGTTTTAGGCTTTTTAGCTTAGGGTTTTTGCTCACTGTTCTTTTCATTCTCATAGTTTTGATTAATCTGGAACTAAACCATTAGCCTTTCTTTAGTAGATAATAAACTATTTCCCCAGATTGTCATGGATTCAAGAAATCAAGCATAAGAATGAATTTCCAATACAGTTTATATAGTTAAAAATGGGTTTTTCATTCCAGTAATTTGTTTATTTTGCTTGAATATATTTACTTCTATTTCACACACGCACACACAAAAAAAAGTGTTTTAGTGATCATAAAAATGGGTTGTTGGTTGTCTTTTTTCTTTTGCAGGTTGCAGTGTTAGAGGAGGAGCGTAAAAAGGCCGCCGCGAAACAGGTTGAAAACGAAGCTAAGACGGATGATAATAAGACCAAGCAATCCCCAGACTGGCTGTCGTCTAAGACTGATAACAAGCTGAACATGAATGATCCTTTAAAGAAAGAAATCCAGGTAACATGACATTGTTAAATGCTTGGAACTTCAGGGTTATTCGATGATGGCTTGCACCGTAGTTGGTTCATATGTTTAAAGAAATGGTCGGGTTGTTGAAATTATGTATCATCTTTGCTCAAAGTTGATGACTGGATGAAAATAAGATTTCTCTGCTTTTTTTTGTAGGAATCTAGCATGGGTAATTTGGACTTAGGTTTGTGTTTGAAAGGCCATGATGGCAGCCGCACTTCCGTAGGCGAGAGCGTCGGTCAGGAGAAGGCAGCAAACTCAACGGGATTTTGGGCAGTCGGTTGATGTGTAATTAGTTAAAGGGAACATGGTTTATGTCCTGAGAAGAATCCATGAATTTGGTCACTCCGTAGTAATAATGGATCATATGCTGTAGTAGTAATAGCTTTAGTAGGTACATACTTGCATATGCTCGATCGTATATTGTAGTGGGTATATACCTGCATACACTCGATCGTATAATAGTGATGTATATTCGAGCTTGCACCTTATCAATCTGTCATTGCAGTTATCATACATAGAATAGAACCCATGTGGATTATGCTTTAACATAACAAATTTACCTAAAAGCTTAGCCCTCTTGTGCCTTCCTTTATTATGGAAACAAGGAATTTGTGTTTTTCAAAGATGAATCTTAACATGAAAAGTGAAAACCTCATTATGTATATAATTCTAATCACTTTAAAATTTGCCTACCTAGCTTATCATCAAGCATTAGAGCCTTTGTTAGTTGTGTTATTCTCTGCTGCATCGTTATCCACCGCTCGAGTAACTCCGACCTCGGCCGGTCGGATAACTCGATCATACAGCATGTATCCTGCCTGTAATAAAGATGGGAGAGACAATACCGGTTAGGATGTTCAAAACAGCACTTTGCAGTTAAACAAAAGAAAATTCGATCTGGTAAATGATGATTGTACTTGTATAATCTTCTTGGTTATCTATCACATTGCTAATTGCTTCACCCGAATTCGAATTTGAATCTACCGTAACAGACACACAAATGGAACAGTTTCAATAGAAATGGGATTCGAAAACAATACCTTCAATACATGAGCGACCGTGCCTGGAGGCTTAGAATTATCTGGTACTTGAAATACTGCATTGTGCGTGTTTGGATCAAATTGTTCGTTTGTAGGATCGAATTTTTCGACTCCAAACTTTCTAAATACCTGAAAGCAAAACATTTCTAACTGGTTTGTAACTATTTTAACATGATAGAGAGCAGATGCATAGACTAAACATTGTCAAGAGTAACAAAGGAGAAAACTTGCAAAATTAAGCACATGACCGTGTATAACAACTTCTCAGATGAGGCTGCAATGGTTCAAGTAATTTCAGTTTTGCTAATTTTACCCCTTTTACGAAGGAACAAATGTCGAAATCAAACCTACTAATTCAAACATAGGAAGTTAGGAACTCTAACAATTCGGCTTCATTAGAACTCCGAAAACTATTTTTTCGGTGGAAATCATAAAATTACCTCTCCAAGCTGTTTCTCTGTCATTTCAACTCCTTCTAGGAGTGTCTTAAGGAGAGGTACAGCTCCGGCAGTGCCTTCAGATTTGTCAATCTTAGTGAAACTGCCCTTAACATGTGCAGAAGCCCTTCCTAAATTGTCTGCAACATCTAATAGGCCCTTTGCAAAATTCTGTAACACATTGAGAAACGATTACTATCACTTTCATAGATCCCAAATACAACAGAAATCAAGTGGTGTCGAGTCACCAATGATACCTGTACAGCGAATTTCTTCGAGTTCTCTGCTTCCCGTCGTGTTCTGGCCATGACATTCTCCATTTCTGTAAGAGTCCGAACAACTTTGTCTTTCAATTCTTCAATCTCCTTTTGTTTCGTCTCCAAGAGCCCATCTTTTTCCTCCACAAGTTTGACCATATCAGCCATTGATAAGTCAAAATGCTGTTCGTTTAGCAGCTCTTCTCCTATTATTATCAGATTGAGGCGTTGTATTTTGGAAATCTTGGTTAAGACCCGTTTCTTTTGCTTGCTCAGTAACCCCAGCCTCACCAGGATTTGCATCCCCAACTGGATTTGCAGGATCTTGACCGTTACTTTGTGCATCATTTCCATGTTCCTTTTCCGGAGGCCCAGGCGGCGAGACAGACGAAGAGATCCCAAATTGTTGGACTGTAGAGAAATTAAGGCTTGAACGATGCTGCCGGGACACTTCACTTGTAACCAACTGCACAGAGAAGAAAGCATATACAACTTAAAAAATTCCATCAAACATCAATGAAATGAGAACCTAATTCATTTTCTTTTCACTTTTCTCTTCCCTCCTTTTTTTTCCTTCCAATT
The DNA here is from genome assembly GCA_019671005.1 of Hibiscus mutabilis. Classification (NCBI taxonomy): domain Eukaryota; kingdom Viridiplantae; phylum Streptophyta; class Magnoliopsida; order Malvales; family Malvaceae; genus Hibiscus; species Hibiscus mutabilis. Next base: position 15,010,095 of record CM033713.1, on the reverse strand, counting down.
TTCCACTCAACCAAGCAAAATCTAAAAGTAAACAAGACATTGATCAAATGTATACAACTTATAGATCACTAACATAATAACTGCATTGAGGCAATTAGTAAAACTCTCTCCTTTGGTATGTTTGATTCATTGCAATAATAAAAATTAAATCTTTTACTCCAAAGTGCTAAACTTTTACACAATTAAAACATAAAATTTAAATTATAAGGCAGCAAAATCAATAGAAAACCACAAAAAGTGATGGAAATGAATCTTAAGATCCTAAAACGAACTTACTTTCATGACAGTTTAAACCCTTTTAACTTTCAAACAAAAACCAGAGGATTCCAAAATGATAAAACATAAATACAGAATAGAATAATGCCCAGATGATAAAATGTCATCAAAATTGAGCTGATTTAAGCAAAACCCTTAAACCCTAGAGAAAAAAAATCAAGGGTTTTTTTTTTTGCTTCATTTGCTGCAAATGTTTAGTACCTTATTGGAAGATTTACAAACAAGAGAGTGAAACTGGGTGGTAAAGCTTGGCGGTAGAAGCTTCCTCGGAGCGGAGAGAAGCAAGGAGCGTGTACCAACGCTCTTCGAGACGCGTGACAAAGCCCTGGACATCAACATATCTGAAGAAGAAGGATGAGGGTTTTAGAGGGTCAAAATTGGGAATTTAGAGATAAACGGGGGCTTTTAGAGGGAAAAAAACGGGAAAGGAAGAGGAAAAGAACGGTGCGCGAAGAGATAGAAGTCGATCATATTTAGGTCAAATTGTATATAAAGTCCTTATATTATATATTTGTTGAGATTTAGTCCTTATGTATAATTTGATCACTATGTAGAAGTTGAATAACTTCTGCCAGTTACATCCATTGCATTGCAACATTGACACAGAAAAGAAAGAAAGTTGATGAAATGGTGTATCACATTTGACTTGTGAATCAAGGTTTGTTTTGCATGCTGATTACTTTCTACTTGAGGAAATTCCAAGAATAAGTGCAATGGTGCCTGCAGTTATCGTGTTCGGAGATTCGATGGTGGATGGGGGGAAATATCAGATATCCACTGTCTTGAAGAGCAATTTCGCGCCATATGGTGACCGGACGTTTCTCCGATAGTAGGATTGCCACGGACTATTCAAAAAAAAAGGATTGCCACGGACTTCATTTCAGAAGCCTTTGGGATCAAGCCGGCCATACCTGCTTATTTGGATCCCAAGTATGACATAAGAGATTTAGCTACTGGGGTCTCGTTTGCTTCCGCTGGAACCGGTTATGATAATGCAACCTCCAATGTCCTGGTAAATCGAGCCATGGCTGGCCGGTAGTTATACGGTCTTTCCAAAGATTTAAGTCTCATTTGTTTGGCCTTGATTTTGCCGTCAGTGATACCATTTTGGAAGGAAATGGAGTACTACAAAGAATATCAGAGTAAGTTAAGGGCAATGACAGAGCTTGAGTGAATATTTGCACCCTATGTTGCACTGGTATTGATATAAATACGGGTACGGGGACGGGACGGAAACGGCAATTTCTAAATTACAGGGTACGGGTATGTTAAGGGTACGGCAAATATAAAATAAATTTTATATTCTAAAAAAATATAAAAACAAAAATTCATGAATAAAATTATGTGAACATGGCATCACGCATGCTTGTATACTTATAGTTGAATAGTATGAAAAAAAAAGTCTAAAGAAACAAGGAAAAACAGAAAAGTATAGGAGAATAGAAGAACAAGAAAAAAAAATAGGGATGTGAAATATCGATGAGTACTCAAGCCGTACCTAATATATCTCTGATACGGAAACGTATCGGGAACGTGGTACGGCACTAGAATGAAGTACCCGTGCTGCATAGGTTGCACCTTTTAAGCATCGGAACCAATGACTTCCTAGAGAACTACTACACTTTTCCAACCCGATCTTCACAGTATCCAATCGATAACTACAAGGATTACCTGATAGGGAAGAACGACAAATATCATGCGCGGAAGCACATGTATCGAAGAGTATAACAACATTTCTAAATAATTTCAATGTAAAGTTGCAGGGTTCCATCACCGAGATGAATCAGGAACTTGGTGGAATCTAAATCATGACGCCATATTCCCTACGACAAACTCTTAGAAATGATTCAGAATCCGACTCGGTTCGGTAAGACATGGTGTGAGCGCGCATGCATTAAGGCATTCGTTTTTAACATATTTGGCGTTAACTGATGAAATTTCTGCAACTATATCAGGATTCGAAGATGCAGAAACAGCATGATGTGGGACTGAATACTTCGAGATGAGTTACCTGTTTGAGCGAATGAACCCGTTTACATGTTCGGAGGCCAATAAATACGTATTCTGGGACTCGTTTCACCCGACGGAGAAGACGAATTTCATTATGCCGACCATGCATCCATGAAAGGTCTTCCTGAAAGGGGCTTGTTGTGCTTGTATTTCATCAGAGAAAAGGACTCAATTGAAAATGGTTAATTCAAAATGAAAACGCTCCTGTTGAAGGTTGGAGGTCATGATCATGATCATGGTGGAAACAGAAGCAGTAACATCAGTGGTGGTGGGGCTGGTGGAAAGGGACCTCATGGTAAGAAACAGAAGTAAATTTTTTACCTTTCCTTTTTCCTTCACTTGTATATTTTTTATGCTTTAAGGATAGACAACTTAAATTTGAATCTTCTTCAAAGTATTCAATTAATGGAAATTTCTTGATCATAAGACTGCAAATAAGATTTGCTTTCTAAATCATGGTCACAATCTGTTACGAGGACAGAATAGGATCCAAAGGCTTTCATGGAAGATATATATATATATATATATATATATATATATATATATATATATATATATATATATATGTTGGTAACTAAATTTGATTTTAGAATACAATTTAACACCTAAACATTTTTTTATCTAATTAAGTACTTGAATTTGAAAGATTTAATTGAACTTGAATTGAGTTTAACTAAAGATTTTGTTGACCTAATTACGTAATTGAACTTGACTTGTTGGTTCAAATTGGTACCCAAATTTTACTTTTTGGTCCAAATTGATAGTTACATAAAATGACTTTTTTGAACCATAAAACCAGATTAAGGTATCAATTTCAAGTATGTGATTGGACAAAAAAATTAGATACTAAATTACACCTTAAAACTTTAGAGACTAAGTTTAGGTATCAATATATATTTACCCTAGAGAATAAAAATCACCAAAACTATAACAATTACAACAATAATTTTAAGATTGTTTTTTTTGGGGTTTTGTAGCATTTTTAGCTATAGTTTCAAGGTAACTCACAAAATCTTTGATCTATCAACTTAATAAGGAACATTGTTGTTTACCATGTTTAAGAAAAGTCGAAATACTAAGCATAAAACTCACCAACTAAACAATAACAGCTCTAGGAGCTAATACAGACACAATCTTGCAACAAATTTGGCTCAAGATTGGTAATGTAGAATCAAGATTTTTGTTGAGCAAATCCAATCTTGACCGTCATGGTCTGTATGCCAGGAAATTTGTATCGCTCGTTAATCGTAGGGATTCCTGAATGTCTTCAAAGGTTCGGGGATGTCATAACCCAACATGTCATCAACGGCTTGAATCATTTTAGGTTTTAGTTTGTCAAAGTTGTAGCCACTCAAAACCTCCCTAAAATGTTCCACATTTGGAAAATCCCCTGGTGGTAGGTGATGATCTTTTTGCACCTGTATAACAAATTGATTTCTACATAAGCAACTGATACATGATAAAAGATTTTAGTGTTCAATGAAACTTGCAAGATACATGCACGTGTGTGCACACTACGAGAAGAAAAGAGAAAGCATACTTTTCCAAATTCAGCTTCTAAATTATCGATTAGTTTCTGTTGAGTTTTCGCTTTCCCTATCATAGAAGGCATTTCCTTCTTAAGATGACCAATGATATGAGCGTGTATCTTGGCAGCTCTAGCACGTTTCACAAACTCATTTATCTGCGGATAAACAATGTACGGAAACTTGTCTTCAACATGCATCTTGTTAGAAAAAATCCTTGATCTTTTTACAAGAATAGTCAAAAAAAACTTACACGACGATCACAGGCCTTCTTCGGAATATCTTTCAGATCAGAAAGAAGGTCCTCTTGTTCTTTTTCGAACAATTCTTTCCCGATTGGACCTGTTGCAGCTTAATTTACAGGCTTGTCATTGAATGAACTGCCAAAGAAGAGATATTAACATCAATAGATGAGACCAGGATGCATCGTAGTTGCGTCGAGAAACATTGGGAAGCATTCATTTCATTCTTTAAGATAAATATTCACAAACAGAAAAGGTTTACCCAATATATACACGCACAACCTGTAACCCTCTAAATTTAAACTAATTTCTTAGGTTAAATCTTGGGTGTTAAGTTTGAAAAACTTGTCCCTCAAGAAACGCATTTTAGGTTTACTTATTTATGAAACAAAATTATTATTTAATAATAATAATTTATCGTAAAATAACTCAGTTAATGATAAATCATAATCATTAAAACATATCATGAAAAATCAATAAAATATCCGAATTAAATCCATAAATGCATGTTGAAACAAATCCCAATTTAAATGTCTCAAATGTCCAAATTACAAAATATTCCAAAATAAGTTAAAATATTAATCTGAAATAATTGAAAAGAATTCATACTGAATAATAAAAATATTTGAGTAAAATGTGAGATGCTCCAATCAATCTGAGTATCTGAAAGAAGAAACTATGGGGTGTAAGCTAAAGAGCTTAGTGTGTCTCTAAAGTGCAAGCAACACAAAAACAAAAAAAAATATTTTTATTTTCTGATAAAGTCTTTTCTGAATGCATAATAAATTTGATAAATCCAAATCATAATGTTATGATGTCCGATGCATGACTCAATACCCGACTATCCGATATCATACAGAGTGGAGGTTGCCCTCGCCAGAGTGGAGGTTTCTCTTACTTTTTTTCGAACACAATTCGATCCCATAATTCATGATATGATTTGTAAAATCATAAATCTGAACTCTTACGAGTAACTCATTTCCGAAAATTTGATGCTTGAGTTTAAAACACAATTTACTATGCCATGCATGATGTTTTCAAAACATTCTCAAATCACAATCAATTAGACAATAACTCAAGCAAAATATGAATATTAATTTTTTCAGAATATAACATAGTAGGAACACACAAATATATGTCACAAGAAGAGACACACCTTAGCAAGCAGTAGCTCTAATGCCGAGAAGAACGCGCGTCTCACGTTCAGGTCTAGCTAAATTAGAACCTACGATGATAACTCTATATCAATAACTATTTCTAACACTAAGCCACCACTAAAAACATAAGACTAATCCGAAAGATTACTTATGCGAAGACCTTGAATAACGTGCACGATCTGTCTAAACAGAACGAGGTGGTAACTCGTCGGCCTCAGAGACAATACCTAAACATGAGAATAACTCGGGTTAATCTGGTGCTCAATTCTTCTAAAATTATTAAGGTACAAACTATCACAAATAGCAAAATGGAGCTTTCGGGTGCAAATTTGACAAAACGGGCAGCGAATTCGGACTCAAGACGTTGAATAAAGTCAAGATAAAAGTTTTTGAAAAAGTCAACTTCGTGTCAAAAATCAAAGTCAACCATAGTCAAAGTCAAAGTCAATGGTCAATTCTGGTCAAAGTCAAGGTCAAAGGGTCAATTAGTCAAACTGGTCAACGATGATGTCATCTAGTCAATATTGATGTCATTCGGTCAACGGGTCAGGTCGGGTCAACGGTCGGATCGGGTCGGGTCGGGTCAGAACATATGAGAAACTTAGGGTTCTCGTCAAACCTACAACTCGACCCCACAACGAACGGAGCAAAGACGGCGAGTGGCTCACCGGATTTTGGTCGCAAGGAGGTGAGGAGGTCGACGGTCGGAGGCTTATCGGAGAAGCAAAGGGAAGAGCTTGAATATCGAGAGAGAGGAAGGTGGCTGAATTATTATGGCAGATGAATGGTCTGCCAAAGGCTTAAGAGAGTCTAAACCCTATTCAAAAGGTTAAATCACAAAACAAGTCCCTTTTCTTTTATCCAAAAATCAGGACAACACCCAAAGTCTAAGTTTTCACAATGTGGTCACCAAAATATGGTTTAAGCCCAACCAAACCTTGAATTTAAATTAGGAATTCGAACCAAGAATTCCCAAATTTTAGGGTTTTTAATTTAGGGATCCCAAAATTTAGGTATGTTAAATTTATGGGAATTTTGGGGTGTTACACAACCTCCGGGGTATTAAGGACTTTCCCGAGTGACCACATTAAGGCTCCATATACCCTCATCAACTACAGTAGAAGGAAAAGATATAAGCTCATGAAGATCCAAACATCAAAAGAAAGATTAGTAATCAGAAACAAGGCTGCCATAATGCTCACTTGTTGAGTATCAACCTGATCTGCCTTGTTCAAAACCACACGAATCTTGTCATCGTGACCACGCAAAGAATATATTACGCGCTTGAATTCGTCACTTACATCTAACTTGTGAGGATCAAACAGAAGAAGAATAAGATCGCATTTTGCAGCAAACCACGATGTTACACCTGTAAAATCATAGGATCGTTGTGTTTGTTGTTTTTCTCCCGATAACACTCCAGGAGTATCTACAAATGTTATGTGCTCCAACAGCTTCAGACATGAAAAGAAAATATTAAACTCTATATGAGCAGATAATTAATTGTCACAGTAAACTAGAATAGAACAATTAACTCACAGGGTGTGGCATTTGAGAACACTCAAACTTCGACAAAAATGCAGATTCAATGAGTGAGACCACTGAATGGCATGTCTGCCTGGACAGCAATATTGTTCCCTGGAACACTTCTTTCATCAGTTCCCGACTGCATGAAGGGAAAGAAAGTACATACATAACACGCGAGATCAAAACAAAATTACAAAATTACAAATAAAATCAAACAAGCAAAGCACTATAGAAAGATTATACAAAAAATTATAATTCAATTTCCATAACTGATTGCTAAAACCATCAAGTAATTGAAACTATTCATGCTAGATGATTGATATTATCACAGAACAGAGATTCTGAATTACCATAACAACAACAAATCTTTCAGTCGTTGGTTCAGGTCCAATGTGAGCTCCTGAAAATGATAACAAAAATATATGAGTGAAAAGGAGGGGACCCTTCAAAATAATGATTTTTCCGAGTGAGAGAGGGGATCACGTACCTGGATAACTAGTCTTAAGCAAATGTTTAATGAAGGTTGTTTTCCCAGTGGAATTTTGACCCAAAAGCAGAACCATTGGTTTGGCATCAAAATCACTATTTGTCTGCAGTAAGCTGATTAGAATAGTTGAGTTATACTTGTTCGATGTTGATTGCGGAATTTTCCCTTTAGCAGTTGAGTAACATTTCAATAGTTTAAATGGGAATCAATTTCATCCCTTGTTTTCCACTGCTACTCTGTGATATGGTGATAGGTTAGGCGTTTGTGATTTGCATAATAAGAACTTTCCTCAATATCAAAATTGATTTTACCAAACATCTATTTGGGATCATTATTGTCCTGTTTTCTTCTAAGTGAATTTGTTCTCTCTGTATGTTGCTTGCATTATTGGCAAAAGAAATATATACCTTTCATCCAACTTCACCATGGATGCATATTTGCACATTACAATCATTTAAGACACAGCCCATTTGGACTTCAATGTGAACATCTTCAACCTTTGGACTCTTAAGTTCTTTTAATATACATAAAGAACATGAAATTAAACGTGTATAAATATGTAATATTTTTATTTATATATATAAACACAATTTATCTAATTCATGCATTATATATATAATAGTCGAAATACAATGCAACTAGCTCTAAAGTTGAAACCATAGCCATTCCATCATCTCAGTGGATGGTGCAGCTGCATCAGCATATACAAATATATGATTGGTTCCCAGTTATCTCTTGCTTCAAGATTTCTTCAAGTTTATTAGGTTTTAGTTTAATTTTACCATTCTATACATTGGTCATGGCTTTATATAATGTTACTACATTAACCAAAACTTTTGATTCAAATCCATGAACAAGAAACAGAACTTCAAAACTGAAGGGGAAATAAAATTACAAGAAAATGAATAAATGCATGAATCATAAAAATAAAAAAGCCAAATTATTTAGAGAAAAGTTCTTTATAATATTAATAGACTAATAAATAAGATGCCGATGATTATAGAAGGAATATTCCCATACAAGGAAGTATCCTTGAAACATCACAATCCAGAAAATAGGTCATTATCAGTCAAAACACAGTAGAAAAAACAAATGAAAAACATGCTTTCAAAGATTAAAAATCAATGAACAAACAAACACCAAACAGTCCCAAATGGAAAATTCCATGAAGTTACGGATCAAATTTCAAATGCCTTCCAATGCAAACAAAGATGATTTAACAATCCAGAATGATGTGCAAATGCAATGATCTTTATTTTTTCTGTTTTGATTTCCTTTTATTGGAAGCAAAAAGGATATGATGAAAGTTTCAAAATTGGTACATTAAATTGATTCACAGCTAAGGCATGAAAAATCCTCTCTTGTGAAAGAATTTATTGCAGGAATTCTATGCATCCACCATATTTATTATCACCCATTATCATACATGCAACAAGTTGATTATATTCGAAATCAAACCAAACTAGACTCGAGCATCGAACTGTTTACTACTCGACTCATCATACACAAGAAAAAAGAGAGGAAATTGAAGATCAAAATCTGATTTTTATTTTTCACAGGATAGAGGAATCAAACTCATAAAAGTGAAACAAGAAACCTAAATGCAGATCTGATCTTAAAGTAACAATACATTAATTTCATCATTATTATATTTCTAACCACTCCGTGGTGTTGTTTTCTTCTTCCTGAAGAGCAAATGAAAGCAAAAAAATGCAGGAAAAGGTGGATTTAATCCATTTGTGAGGGATTTTATACAAGGAAAGATCTATAATAAAAGGATAAATAATCCCAGAAATGAGACTTAATAACATCACAAACCCTAAATCATCATCTTCATCATAATCGTATTTCTAGCAACAAAGATTTCATTTGATAAAATCAAAGGGATATCAAATTCCATGCTCATGGAGATTAAGAACATTTCATCTTAACCATGTCTCCTATTTTTTTCCTTTTTTTTCGCTCAAAAAAAGCTAAACACTTTAAGAGAAGATTTAATAATTGACCATTATCGTAGTCGTGGATTCATCACTATCACCGTGTTCAGAGACAGAGAGCGGTACACTGGAGATCGTCATCTTCATCCAACGGCGGAAAATTGAGATCGAAAGGCAGAGTTTTCCTGCACGGAGAGGATGCGATATCTCCGTCGTCGACAACCGATGACGACGAATCACAGTCACTATGACAATCCTCTGGGGGTACCGGCGGCGTCCTTGGATGGTACTTCCTAGTCGAAACCACCGCAAAATCCGTCGATTTCTGCTGCGGTGGTTGAGCCGGTCTGGGTCCACTAAACGACTCCACCGTGCTACTCATGCTGCTCCTCGTCGGTCTATGTGGATTCACTTCGTGCTCATGAAAATCACCCATCGGATACAACCGGTGCTGGTCGATGAACCCATCGTTGTTACGATGATGATTCGTTTCGAAAGGAAAGGCCGGGAGATTTGAAGAATTCAAGGGAAAATTCGTTTTCGCTTTAGGTCCACGGAGTGACCTCGCCGCCGCATCGTAAGCCCGAGCAGCATCCTCGGCTGAGTCGAAGGTCCCTAACCACACTCTGGTCTTCTTCCAAGGGTCTCGAATCTCGGCCGCAAATCTCCCCCACGGTCTCTTTCTAACACCTCTGTATCTCTGTTCTTTAATAGATCCGCCGGGTTGTAGTGCCGGCTTCGTAGCCACAAAGTTTTCTCCGGCGGCGGCGGAACCTCTGCCTCTCATCGGAAAATTAACTTAAAAAAAGTTTAGATTCACCCAAATCCTTCAAAATCAGATTGAAAACTTAAAAAGATTAAAAGAATAGTAAAATTATTTATAACAATCAAAAGGGGTTGATGGAAAGGTTACAGATTAACCAACGGAAATTAAAAAAGAAAGAAGTAATCTGACCAAATCAACCCACCCAAAACCAACCTAATTATGAGTCTAAAAACAGAAACCAAGAGAGATTGAAGATAAAAAAGGAGAGAAAACAAAGGAAAGTGGAAGAAGAGAAGAATGAAGATGGAAACGGTAAGGAAAGGGAAAATGAAAGGGATAGCTAAACAGAGGAAGAAGAAGATTGGTGGGCAAAGGACTGGATGGCACCAGAAGAGAGGCCGGCTCTTTCTCTTCTACACACACAAAATTAAAATAAAATAAAATAAAATAAAATTATTAAAAAAAGATAGTGTTTTGATTTTTTAAATAAAATAAATTAATTGAATTGAATTTTTCTTTTGGGGAATTGAATTTTTTTTCTTTATTTTTTATGGCTTAAATGGTTTTCCTTCTTTCTCTCGATTTCCTCTACCTTCTCTTGCCCCCACATGCCGACTCTCTTCTTTTACTTTTTCTGGTTTAATTTTAGTGTTAGTCCTTCTGCTATTCTGAAACTTTAGATTTAATCCTTTACTTTAAATTCATATGGTTCGACTCTTTATTTTTATAAGTTTAAGGGTGTAAGAAGCCCTTACACTTTTGAAGAAAAAAATCTAATTAAATTATCAAGTTTTTTTTTGCATCTAATTGATCTCTTCAATCAATAAATTAAATCAATTAAACCCTTGAACATTGATTGTTGAATATAACAATTTTTTTGATTAGTTAGTGTAGATCATTGTGTCACAGTGTTGCTACTTGATATTTTCAGAATTTTTTATTTTATTTTAAAGTCCTAAAAATTTCTAAAATAATATCTCAAAAAAATAAAGATTTAATTGTTAAAATTAGTCAAAAAATTTTAATTATTCAAGTTATTGATTCAAAATTTTAATTAAATGTAAACAAATATAGGTTTAATTTATTTTTCCAAAAATTTAAATACTTCTTACCCTCTTGAGCTTTTTTATAATGTTCTTTCTTTATCCAAGTTCATGATACCCCTATACACTAACATTACAATAATGACATTAAACATTTTAATATATCATTAAGTAAACTTTTCAAAAATATATTTTAAGTGAGTAAATAAATTTGCCCGCAGTTAGTCAAGCTGCTCATTTTTGTTTCTTTTTATTCTATTAGGTCATAGGTTTCAGTCCCATTAGGAGCACTTCTCTTTCTTCTTTTAGAGTTTGTCATTCTCCTTCCCTCTAAATAGAATTAGGATTAGATTTAGAATTTGTCAAAATTATCTTTAAGTATTTGGTTAATATATAAATTTGTTATTAATTGGATTAGCTAGGTAGGTTTTCATGTGATCTCTTGTTGTGATTAAGGACGGAACCAGGGTTAGGAGTTGAAAGGAAAATATAAATGTTGAAAGGTGTTGACAAATTCATAATTTATCATTTTTTAAAAATATATATATATATATAACAAACAAAGGTAAAAAAAAAAAAAATTATCTGTAGGGGGCAAGAATCCCTCCGAAGGGTGTGGTAGGTTCGCCCCTGCTTGTAATCCAATATTAGTGAGAAAAAAATCACACCACCATTTTAACTATATAAATAACAGTATTTTAATTTGAAACTACTAATAAATTATTAAAAGTAAAATGATCAGATTATTTTAAGTTAAAAGAGAGAAAGAAATCTCAAATTTTAGCATAATCAAGGACTAAAACTACAATTACACCTTTATTTTCAAGTGGTGTTAAGTTAAAGGATTAAATCTCGATTTTTAACATAATAGAAAGACTAAAACTATAATTACACCTTTTATTACTTTTAGTGTTTTACATTTAAATTTATTTATTTTTGAAGGAATTGTATATAGTTAATAATTTTAAGATTTAACTTATTTGTAAATAATCTTGTAAATGAAATGACAGGGAAGTCCTTCTCTCTTTTTTTTCACAAGTCCTTTTTCTTTTAATTATTTGTTCAAAAGGTAATATTAATATTTCTTCTTATGCTTTTTACAGGTTGGTCACCATCATTCTTTTTGCGTTGGGCAGGTTTTCTCTTTCTTTTATACATTTTCATCTTATATTAATATTTTATTTGCATACCACATATATTCTTAATAACGGTTATGAATGGGAAAAAAATATGAATTGTGAGAGTTATTTTATGATGAATGTTTGTGATATCTGATTTAATTAGTTGGTTAATAAATTAAATATTTTTTTATATTTAATAATATTTTTAAAATAAATTAAATATTAAAATACATAATAAGTTCATCAAACTATGTTTTACTATTTTTATAATTTTAGTATATTAATTAAGTTTCAAACTATTAAATATTAAGGTCTAATACCAAACCCAAATTATTGCATCATAAATAATTTCACTTTTATATATTATATGACTTTTTTCATATTTTCAATTACATGATTTTCCTTTTTCTTTTTATAATTTTGATGATTGATTCTTTATTCTATTAATTTTCTTTAAGGCTAAGGGAACTTTGATTTGCTTTAATAATATCTCCTATTTTTTCATAAAACACTCAACAGATTATCAAGTTTTACTTCATACAAATATATTTTCTTAATAATTTTAGATATTTATCGACATACCTTAGTGTATGAAATTTTTTCATTTTTAATGTTTTCTCATAAAAATAATTATAATTAACAAAGAATAAATTTAACTTCTCATGGATTTAGGTAATAATCCATGTTAATAGTGATAGTTTAGAAAATATTTGTCAAACGAGTTTAGTTTAGATAGTATTGTCGTATGTATAATATATAGAATGACGTGAGATCAAGTATAATTAAGCACTCAATATCTTCATATGATCTATGTATGGTAAGAGATATGTGTAGTATAGTCATTGTATCAAAAAAAAAATATTCAAGTATTTGTCAATTAAGATATTCATAACTTTATCGTAAAACATTTTTAATACAATATTAATCTACTTATAACCCTTCAAATATTAAATCGAAATTAGGGGTGCTTATTGAGTTGAGTAACTTGTAAAAAACTTGAGTTCGACTCGGTCAAATCTCGTTTAACACTCAACTCGAGTTGGCTCGACTCGAGATCTTAGCGAGTCAAGTTGAGCAAGGTTCAACTCGACTTGATAAGTTCGTGAGCAGCTCGTTATTTTTTTATAAATAATTTTATAATTTTTTGGTGGTCACCTTAGAAAATTATATTCTAAGAAATTTAAATACTAGTCGAAAACTCTATAAAAGTTCAGTGAATTGCTATGTAATTTACCCATAAAATTTTAGTTTCAAAATTTTAAAACATTTTGTATTCTCGATAATTAAAAAATTAATTTGTATTAATAAGAAATTAAATTATGTAATAATGAGGCTTTTCTTTTTTTATTAAAGTCGTTATTTATTATTACATTAATTATAAAGTAAAAAAGGAAAAAAAGTCTTCAGCTTTTACTTCCCATATAAAAAAGCGATTGAAAGTTAAAATCTCGAAATTCTTAAGGCATTTCATCATTTGTAGTTTATCGAAGATTGTTGAGAAACTAAAAAGAGTCTCAGACTCGAATATAGACTTCATCTCTAACTCGGTTATGACAGTTTCATTTATTTATCTCCTCAGACCTCACGTTTTTTCTTGAATTTCTATGTTTATATTAAGCTCTAATAGTATCACTAGGTTTTACATATATTTAAAAAAAGCAAGGTAAGAATTTTGGCGAGCTTAACGATCAACAAGTTGAGTCGAGCAACGAGATTTTTTAATGAGCACGAGTTGAGCAAAATTTTATTGAGCTTAACGAGCAACAAGTCAAGTCGAGCAACGAGATTTTTTAACAAGCTCGAGTTGAGCAATACTCAACTCGCAATCGACTCGCTCAATAAACACTCGTAATCGAAATCAATTACATTTTAAAAACATTTAAATCTACTATCTTGAAAAAATCAAACTAAACTCAATCTTTTTACCTAAAGCATTTTCAATAATTGACATAAATGATCAATTTTCTTTTTGTATAAAATCCAAACGAATACTTGTTGCTTGACTTATGGCACTCCAAATTTTAACAAAAGTTTTTTGGGTTTTGTGTATTTTGACCCATTTTTTCCTTGATATTAGTAAGGTAAATTACATTAGAAGTCATTAAACTATGTAAAACGATCTTTTTGGTTATTCAAGTTTTGAAAGTTACAAAACGATCATTAAACTTTTGATACGGTTACAAAATTATCATTATTTTTTTTAAATATTACAATATAATGATTCAAACTTTATAAAATGGTCTTTAAGTTTATCAAAATTTATAACTAATATGGACCATTTTGTAACCAAATAGAAAAATTAATGATTATTTTATGACCTCTAAAACTTCAATGACCAACAAAAATATTTTTATATATTTTAATCGTCCCTAGTGTACTTTACCCATATTAGTATTAAAATGGGTGTCATTTGTTCGTTACTTAATTCTTTAGAAAAGGAAAGGAAAGAAAAGAAATATTGGGTTTAGGGAAGGATTTGATTTGATCTTATCTTTGCAAAGTTTAGGCAAGTTTCGACAATAAATAATAAAATAAAATTGCAGCCTTCTCCCGCCAAATTCTCTGTATTTTTCTTAACTTTGCTTATATGTTACTCCAAATCTACATACATGCGTATCATGTTTTGTAGTCTCGGAATACTTTTTTTTTTAATATTTATACCCTTGCACAGTTAAACACATTTAAACTAACGACTTTTAGAGTATATTAATTAAGGTTTTGCTCAGCAACGAGCTGTGAACGCTCGTTAAGGGCCTAACGTCTAATCGTAGAGAAGCTGAAAAATTAAGTTGTGGCGGAACGCTCTTTTAGATACGAAATCCAATGAAAATGTGGGTAAATACCCGTTCAACAACCTGTTCGGCTATGCTTATTTGTTTAGCTCTCCTACAGGCGTTGGAGAAATATTGTTGAACATGCCCTAATTTAAGACACGATTGACATTTAAAAAAGGTTTAAACAAAAAAATAGCCCTCAAACTATACTTTTTTTTTTGCTTTTAGCCTTTAAACTATGATTTGGGCAAAATAGGCCCTTAAACTATCATTTTTGGTTACCTTAAGTCCCTAAACTATATTTTGGTCAAAATAAGTACCTAAACTATATCATTTTTCTTCTTTTAGTCCCCAAAACTATCAATTGGTCAAAAAAATTTGTGATGTGTCAAAATCTTATTAGTCGAAATAATTTTCTTTTGACTTAAATAACTATCAGACTTAAAATGACCATAAATGATAATTTAGGGGCTTATTTTAATATATGATATTTTAAAATTTAAAAAGAACATAAACATTTATATATGTTAGAAAAGTCTATAAAATGACATTTTTTAACCATGGACTTAAAGTGACCAAAAATGATAGTTTAAGGGCATATTTTGCCAAAAACATAGTTTAAGGGCTAAAAGCAAAAAAAAAAAAGACATAGTTTGAGAGCTATTTTTTGGTTTAAGCCTTTAAAAAAATAAAAATCTACTTAATTGATGTCAAAATTTATATATATATGAACACAAATATTGATAGATTGAGATCTCATTCGTTACTCTCAAATACATTAATCATTATTGTACATATATATTGGACCCAATGACGAATTTTGATAATGTAATTTGAGGGGACATACCTCAAATTATAAAAAAAAAATTGAAGGTTTACATTTAAATTTTAAAAAAATTAAGGGTTAATATTGATTTTAAAAAATTTAGGGGACAAGTCTCCTCTGACCCATAAGTGTCCGTTCCTAATAGGACTCCATCTATAGATTATATAAAATGAATTACGATTAAATTTATATTAAATATTAATAATATTTTTAAACGAATAGTAGTAATAGTTAGAGTAGTAATGAACGAGAGTTGAACTTAACATTGATAGTATTAAATTATTGTTCGTGAGAGATCTATTAATTGATCGAGTGATTAAGGATGTTAATTTTATCTCATCTTATATAAGTTCTAGTACTGATATTTGTCTTGAAAATATAATACATATCTATTTAATAAAAAAATTATAGTTCGTGAATGAGGCCTCGATTTGTCCTTTAACTTAATATCATAATTTTCAATCCAATCTAACTTTGTACTTTAAGTTTCTACCTATAAACTTTTTAAAATAAATAATTCGAAATTATTTTTTAATTTTAAGTGGAATCTCATGGGATAGAAATAAAAGGAAAAACTTAATGTGAAAGAAAAGGTGAGATGAAAGCAAGTTCGCTTTGAAATATAAATTGAGGTGATGCAATAATGAAAATATGAATGTGATAGTGAAAATATTGAATTCAAAATAATTATTTATCATCACATTTTTTTACTATGACAACACGAGATTCAATTCCTCATTTATGATTTTAAGGAAAAACTACTTTATCACCTACAAATCCAAGGAATTAATAGGATTGATTACTGGTTAAGCTTTTTTTTAGGAAATATTGTGAAAAAATAAAAAAGTAAATAGGTTAGTCTGAAAATTATTTAAGAAAATAAGTCAAAATCTATCATATTTTTCAATGTTTTCCTAAATTTAGAATGAGTTAATCGCACCATACATCCTCAAACTATGACTCTCACTTTAAATTAGTCCCTAAACTTTTAAATATTTTACTTTCATCCTCAAATTATGTCTTTCATTTTAAATTGGTCCTCAAACTTTTGAATGTTCTATTTTCACCCCAAACTATGACCCTCATTCTAAATTGGTCCCCAAACTTTTTGAATATTCCAATTTCATCCTCAAATTATCGTTTATAGCACATCAAATTATTACATACTACACATAAGTGTTTCATGACAATTAATGATTTTTATAACCGCTTTATTAACATAAGATATGATTAGCATATATTGATAATCTATGGATGAAATTAGAATGTTAAAAAAGTTTGAGGACCAATTTAGAATCAGAGTTATAGTTTGAGGATGAAATTGAAATGCTCAAATGTTTGTGGACTGATTTAAAATAATGGTCGTAGTTTGAGGATGAAATTAGAATGTTTAAAAGTTCAAGGATCAATCTAGAATGAATGTTATAGTTTGGGGACGTATGGTGCAATTAACTCATTTAGAATGGTAATCGATGACAAAACTGAAATATTCAAAAGTTTATTGGCCAATTTAAAATAAAATCCATAATTTGAAAATAAAAATAGTAGAACAAGGATCATAGTTTGAGAACGTATGATACAATTAACTCAATTTTTTTCGGAGTATCTTCCTAAATTAATCTACTAGCTAATCATTACAATTAAACCCTGTCCAAAGTTTGTACAAATGTTACAATATGTTGCTTCTTTTAAGTAACCTGCCACAATTAATCTTCAAAATTAGGTACCAATATTATGCAAAAGTTTTAAATGTGGAAAATTAAAACAGTAAACTATAATTTTTTATAAAAATAAAATAAGATGAGCCAGACTGTTTAATAACTTTTCGTTTGCTTTATGCTGAATGGAGTGGAGCATTAAAATGGGGCACTGCCTACCACCATACTCTACGCCACCTAAATGAAAAATCAAACACTTAATAATAGCATTGTTATTGAGCCAATTATCAAACTCTTACAACAAAAGTCAACCGTCCTAATTCGGTTAAAATATTAAAAAAAATAAACCCGGGTGTATCCAAGTGTAGTTAAAAATTACGAGTTTAAAATATTTTTCAGGCTCTTATAACAAAAATGGATTAAATCTTAATTCGGTTAATACTTTCTAGATACTTTAGATTCGAATGTGTTTAAACATATTGACTCTAATTTAGGAAAAATTATATCATGGATAATTTCCGCCACATCATTCATGAGATCAACCAATAAAAACTACACATCTCATTATTTTTTCCATGTCATATTTTTACTAAGTGAATCTTCACTTGGTAAAATCTGTTTTTAAAATTTATTTACAGTAAATATAAGTGAAGATTCACTTTGGAAAAATAATGAGATTGATAATTTTTATTGGTTGGTCTCAATGATGACGTAACAGAAATGACCCATTATATAATTTTTTAAGGGTTTAAAAGAATCACCGGTAGTTTTTTTTTTTTTTTGATAAAGGGAATCACTAATAGTTTTGATATTATGTAAAAATACAAAAAAATAAATTATATTTTTTATACAGCTATAAATGTTTATTAACAATTTAAACTATAAAATGACTTTTCTCGTGAAAAAAAAACGAAAAGGCAAACATTGAGAAAAAAAAACTCAATTTTATTTTTCGAAAAGTAGGTTTAATATTTATTTATTTATTTTGATTTTTCTCATGGTTTGTGGTTCGGGTCTAATAATCCTTGATATATATTAGCCCAAACCTAATGTTATTGGTATAACTACCGTCCATCATGGCTCATGATTAGTGGCACTGTCAACCTGTCCCAATATCCATCATAGGGTTGATTAAACATCTTACGTAAAGTTTATGGTTTTCTTTTTAATTTATTTGTTTTTCTTTTATTATTCAAAAAAATGGTTTTCTTTCATTTATGATAATTGGAGTTTGAAGCCAAAGAAAAAATAATTTCCAAAATGTGAGGAAAAAAATAGTCAAGTAGTTTTTTCATATTATTTCGTTAGAATTATGCACTTAAAGATTCAAAATCGTAAACCACGGGTTAAGATGAGATGATAATGGTCTCTATTACCTTAACTAGTAGTTGAGAGTTGGATCATCAACTTGAGAACATGGCAGTTTTAAAACTTGTGACCTACGTTTACTCTTTATATAAGCCAACATAATGCGAAATGATTAGTCACTAGTAGGGGTGTTCAAAATACCTGACCCGTGACCCGATCCGATTACCCGACTATCCGAACATAAATAAACGGATATTTAGCTGGAATTTTTTTACCCATGTCGGGTACTCGGCCTGCCATTTCCCTGGTCAGGCCCAAGTCACAAAAATTATGAATTTTCGGGTACTCGGTTACAATTGGGTACCCGAATATATTTGAAATTAATATTTTTTATATTCAATATACGTATTTTGATATTAAACTAATAAAATATCTTAAATTTTTTATTTTATATTTAAAAAATACATATTTTATATTAAACTAATAAATACATATTTTTATATTAAACTAATAAAATATTTTTATATTTAAAAATACATATTTTTATATCCGGGTACCCAATTACCCGAATTTTTGGGTACCCGCAAAACCCGGATCGAGACACGGGCCGCACTTTGAACTATCCGACGATCCAGGTATCCGGTACTTTGGGTACCCGAATACCCGAATTTGAACACCCCTAGTCAATGGACTCATTCTAGTAAACACTTTGAAAAAAAAAACATAATCATGATTTTTAAATTGTTGCAATAATAATATTATTAATCGATTAAAATTTAATTTAAAAAATTCTACCAAAACTTTTATAAATACAACTAATTATATTAGAAGGAAGAATGATTTTAATCATAGATTATGGCAATTAAGTAGTGTCCTTAGCTTGTAAGTATTCTTCTTTATGGCCTTATTCATAAAGGATCCAATGAAAAGATCAATATGAATAGATTTAAAATTAAGGTGAGGGCAAAAATAGGAATTTTAGGTCAATATGAACTATTCCAGTTCCAAAAACCAAATTATTATGGTATCTATTTTGGTGACCAGCCACAATCAATTTGATCTTTAGTTAGATTGGGTGTAAAAGGAAAAATAAAAAAAGTTTGAATTAATATTTTTTTAATAATCTTAAATCTAATTTTAATCCTATCTAGAGGATAGGAGAATAATAACTTTAGGGGAAGGAAGGGGAGTATTCTTAGTGGGTTTAGAACCCATGACCTAAGGAATACGAAGGAACAAAGACGAACGACTTAGCCAACAGGCAAAATGTGCTTGCTCAAGTTCGAATTAATGTTGAAGTAACTATTTTGTCACAATCATATTATTTATCTTACAGTTTGTTGTAATCATTGATATTTAATTTAATAATTAATTCAAGTTCGGTATTGTACATACTCATTATGAAAAAAATTCTTTTAATTTAATTTATTTCATTCACAATATTTGAATTTAAATCAAACTCTTATTAAATATAATGCAAGTGATTTTTAATTAAATATATATCATTTGGCAATTGATATATATATATATATATAGTTTAGGAGAGTTGTTCATCAACTCTAATATGTTTTTTACCTATTAACTAATGTTTTTCTTTCAAGTCTTTTTCCCTCCACTTGAAAGAGTAATATCAGTTGAGAGTGCACATTTCTATAGGAATTTAAAACCACTTTTCACTTTATACTTATTATAAGAATTCGAACTCTTGAATTACAGTTGAAAATCACTTATCGTTTTAATTATAAGTTTAACAATGAAATTACAAATCTCGAATTATTTCCGAGGAAAAATCTATATAAAAAATAAATAATTTCGAGGAAAATGGAAATAAGTAATAAAGCAATAATAATAAATAGTTTTATATAATAATGACTGTGGAGCCCACTTGCTCAACCACGTCAGCTGACTGTCTTGTTCCCATATTAAAAGCCGTGTACTCTGAAGAAAAACCAGGGGCCAAAAAGAAAGAAAATCCTATTCATTTTCAATTTAACCCCTCAACTTTCGATTTTTACAGTAACACCCCATTAATTTAGTTTATACACTTTTTTTTTAGGAAAATCTTGAATTAGTTTATACACTTATAATTGCACTTTAAGGGGCATTTACTGTGGTTACACAGAACTCATGAAATGATTTTTTTTAATAGCATCAAATGATTTTTTAAGGCACTGTTAATTTAATTCTCTTTTTAAGCTTAACAGTATCTTTTAACTTTATAATTTATTTTAGGTTTAATTAGAAAAAATGTTCAAATTAGATATTTTTTGTCAAATAAGATGTCTAACATTTTTGTTATATTTTATGTGTTTAACTTTTCATTCGGTTAATATTTTTAGATCAAGCCGTTTTAAAAAAATTATCATTCAATTATTGTTTGACACGTGGTTGGATTTTAATTTTTTATTTAAAAAAAACTAAAAAAATCTAATTTATAAAAGCTCCAAAACTCTCATTTTTTCAAAATAACCATGAATCCCTAAACCTAAATGATATACCACCAAAAACATTATTCTATGGTCGTCGTCACAACAATGAAAATATCTTAATCTTTTCAGAATAATCGTAAAATTCAGTCGTCGTTCATCGTTTGTTAAACTAATTTTACGTTTGACGCTATCTCGTTATTCGTTTTACTAGGATGGAAGATTGGATAATTAGTAATGGGGTTCAAACACAAAAAGATGTGTGATGGTGGTTGATTCAGCAATGACAAATGATAAATTTGAAGGTTTGGAGGTTTTATGAAAAATAGAAATTTTAGACTATTTTTGAAAATTTTGTCTTGTAATGATTTTATCGTTAAAAATAAATGAAATTAAAATATATGTCATGTGTCATATATTAATTGAATGACATCATTTTATAAATATTAATTAATAAATAAATAAAATTAAAATATAATGAGATCAAACATTACACAAATATTTTGAGAAAAAAAATTAAAAAGCTTAAAATAAAAATATAATTTCAACATGTATGGGTAATAAAATTTAAATGGGGGTATAGAGCAATAGAACCGCAGTAATTAGAAAAAGTGAGGTATTAAAAATAGTTTATTATACGCAGTTCTAGCGTCTGCATATAAAAACTAACAAGATTCCTATTATTAATGTTTATTTTACTTTTTAATAAAATATATTAAAATGAAATTAATTATATTCTTAAAAAATTATACTTCCTCAATTTAGGGTGTTTAATGTAATTAATACTCACCTAAAAAGTTTATGGTTTATGATTTATGATTTAGGATTTAGGTGGTTATAGGGGTTATGTTTTAGGGTTTAGGATTTTTGTGGCTTAGGCTTTTAGGTTTGTAGTGTTTAGGGTTTAGAGCTTATGTTTAAGGTTTATGTTTAGGGTTTTATGATTTAGGATTTAAAGTATATGGTTTATGATTTAAGATTTATGTGGTTGTAGCATGTGGGTTAGGGTTTAGGTTTATGATGTGTGGTTTAGGGTTATGATGTGGGGTTTAGTTTTAGGGTTTATGAAATAATTTTTAAGATTTATGATTTAAGGTTTATAGTTT
Source organism: Hibiscus mutabilis (assembly GCA_019671005.1). Taxonomy (NCBI): domain Eukaryota; kingdom Viridiplantae; phylum Streptophyta; class Magnoliopsida; order Malvales; family Malvaceae; genus Hibiscus; species Hibiscus mutabilis. Next base: position 14,987,905 of record CM033713.1, on the reverse strand, counting down.
AGGGTTTAAGGTTTAAGATTTAGGCGATATTCAAATGTTATAAATTTTATGTTTATTTTTAGGATAATTAATGAAATATCATTTTTTGACGAGTATTAATTATATATATAATTAAATTTATATTATTAAAATCTATTAAAAATATGCATTAATATAAAAATTTAATAAATTTTAAACATAACTCTAATGGCTATGTATAGCAAATGGTTTAAATTTGATACACAAGATTTTACACAAGCCTACCTATTTTTACTATAAATTAAAATTAAATCCAAGCTCTAATAAATTAAACCCTGAACTTTAAACCCTAAACCTTAAATTTTAAACACTAGCCTTAAATTTAAAACCTACAACCTAAATCTCTAAACTCTAAACCTCTAACCCTTAGAACAAAAAAAATTCGTATAAATTAACTAAAATTTACAAACGGTATATTAATTTTTTTTTTCCGCATAACAAAACCCTTAAAAAAATAAACCAGTACTTTTTGTTCAATATTCCTTTTCTGGAGATTAGCCGACATTAACCGGTTTCCGGGTGAGACGTAGCCTGTTGATGGGATAGACAAGAATGCAGGATCTGTGGGCCGTTCTTCTGACCGGTCTCGTGACTCGAGAGCACGTAACCTTCAGCTGTGTTTTCCTTTTAGACGGCGTCAAACTATGCCAAGATGAAACGCGTACTAACACGATTTTATTTTTATATATATTTTGATTGGACAGCTTTTCTCCCTTCGCTTTTTTTCCCTTTTTCCTATGATAAATATTAAAACCCCGTTTTACCCTTGTCGTGCTGTGCTGTGCTGTGCTGTTTCTGTTTTTTTTATTTTAAATAAATAAATAAATAGTGTTATTTTATTTATATTATTTGTCAAAAATAAAATATATATTTCTTGGAATTGTGGAAAGCAAAGCAGAGGGAGGGAGGGTTGGGTGGGTGAGGGAAGTGGGGCCTAAATTTATGGATGTAGTATGGGTAGTGTCCGGTAAGAGTCGGGATAAGCTTACCACTTAGCCAATAATGCTACGCCACGTCACTGTCATTTCACACTCTCTTTCAATTATGGGTAAACTACTTAAATAGTCACTGGGATATTAACATTTTATTCGTCCATCCGTTAAATCCTCAACGGACTATTAACGTTTCGATCATCCAATATTTTTCTCTATAATTTGTTTCAAGTACATAATAGTATATGCGCTCGGGTTTAAATATGAACATTTTTATACTTATAAATTAAATTGTTCGAATTTAAATCATCTAGAAGTAAATTGTATGTTTTAGTTAAAAGCCTATTATTGTCTATTGACATAAGGTTATGAAATAAATCACATTTACTACAAATTTATTGGAGACGAGATGAAAAATATTGGCCATCTAAATTTAAATAAAAGATGAAATTAACTTTTCCAACTTTTTAAGGGTAGGTGGGTGCGGCATGCTTAGGGTGTGACTAAAAGACAATAAGTTTTGAAATTTGTTTTGAACTAAGAATGTTAGACTTCTTGATAACATTTTCGGTTGGGTTTTTAAGTTTTTTCAGCAAATATCAATACTTTTTTTGATAAATTTTCAATTTAAGATAAAGTATCAAAAATTATAAAATAAGTATCGATACTTACATAAAAAACTCAAAAAACTAACTGAAAATATTATAAAAAAATCTACTATTTTTAATTTAAAGATAAATTTTAAAACTTATCATCTTTTAATCATATTCTAAATATGTCACACTTAAACTTACCCACTTTTTAAATATACATTAATAATAAAGAAAAGGAATTGGAAGACAATATGCTGTGTAAAGCAGGTACAACATGTTCTGGTGCCACCACGCAGTAATTATTGTTTTACCTGTAGGATACGAAATAGTCAATAATAATAAATACCCTGCCATTTCAAAGTATATTTACTATTCAAATAATAAATAGAATTATTATTATTATTATTATTTTGAAATTATATTCTTCTTAATCTTTTAAAAATAGTTTATTAGTATTATTATTAAGCTTAATGTACTTTTTCTCTCTCTTTTATCACTTTTTTTAACTTGGCATTTAAAGTTTTTTTTTTTTGGCTCTTGTGCCCCTGTTTGTATAGTTATCCGTTTTATTTCATTTCGTTTAAAGGAATTCTAGCCAATAATATCTTGCCACATCATCACTTTATTGACCAAGTCAACCCGTTTGGTTTTACTTAAAGGGTAAATAACATGTCAAGTCTGCCAGGTTTATTTTTATTTAATTTAGTCACTAAAAAGTCTATTTTTATCTAAAATTGACCCATATTTGTTTCTAAATTTTATTTAAATATTAATATTTAATAAAAATAAATTAAATATTATAATATTAAATTAGTATTTTTTAGATAAATTAAATTACCTAAAATTAACCCCAACAATTACTGATTCGAATTATATTTTTAGCAAAATTTGAATTATATTCGAACTATATTATAATAATATTTTATTATATTTTTTTGAGAAAAAATCAAATTATATTCGTTTTTTTCTAAATTTGAATTGTATTTTTTCCAGCAAAATTCGAATTATATTTGAATCATATTCCAATTATATTAGAATTATTAATTCGAACTTTGCTATATTCGAAATATATTTTTTGAGCAAAATTCAAATTATATTAGAATCATATTCGTATTCTATTCGAATCATGTTCGTATTATATTCAAATCATGTTTGTATTATATTCGAATTTTGCTATATTTGAAATATATATTTTTGAGCAAAATTCAAATTATATGCGAATCATATTCATATTATATTCGAATCATGTTCGTATTAAATTAAAATCATATTCAAATTATATTAAAATCACATTCGTATTATATTTGAATCATATTCAAATTTTATTCGAATCATATTCCAACTATATTCAAATTAATAGTTAAAATTTTGCTAAAAAGAATATAATTCGAATTTAAGAAAATAAGAATTAATAATTCGAATTTTGTTAAAAACAAATATAATTCACATTTAGCAAAAATTGAAGTAATAATTTTAATATAATTGAAATATGATTCAAATATAATTCGAATTTTGCTCAAAAAATATAATTCAAATTTAGAAAAATTCGAATATAATTGGGATATGATTCGATATAATTTGAATTTTGCTCCAAAAGAATATAATTCAAGTTTTGCTCAAAAAAGAATGTAATTTGAATAAGTAATTGTTGGGATCAATTTTAGGTAATTTAATTTATCTAAAAAATTACTTATTTAATTTTAAGATATTTAATTTATTTTTATTTTAGTTAAATATTAATATTTAAATAAAATAACATTATTAATAATAACAAATATCGGACTAAATTTAAAAATCATAAACAAATATGGGTCAATTTTAGGTAAATAGAGTTTTCAGTGATTAAATTGAGCAAGAAACAAATCTGATCGACTTAACATGTCATTTACCCTGTAAATAAAACAAAGATGGTTGACTTAGTAAAATAAGAGATGACATGACGTGATTGGTTGGAATTTTTTTTAACGGCAAATGTAATAGAATGGGACAAAACGGGTAATGATGCACATGTTAGGGGCACAAAAGCCAAAAAAAACTTTAAGTACCAAATTAAAAAAAATGGTAAACGTTAGGGTGCAAAAAGTACATCAAACCTTATTATTACTTAAACATAGTTTCTTTTACGTTTCACGTAATGTAAAATTCGCATTATATGTTTCTTTTAATCGTATGTGTGGAGGAGTATATGGAGTGCTCAAGGTTTGATTGAGAGAGGCTACGGGTGGCGTATTGGTTCAGGTGAACACGTAAATATTTGGAATGATCCATGGCTACCAGGTCCTGGTGATGGCAGAATTAAAACTGACCTGATTGATATTCAGTACTCGACCGTGGCTGATCTAATCAACCCTTCAAATGGGACATTATTGAAGACCTTTTTGACGAGGATCAGGCCTCTCGAATATGTAGAAAATGTAATTTTGATTCAGCATACACAATTCACAGTAGAAAAGCTACTTCAGGAGTGATTTGTCGAGACAGCCGTGGGATGATTATGGCCCTCATTGTCATGTGGCAGATGCTTTTGTGGCCGAGGCGCTGGATCATGTTTGCTAAAGATTTGGGGTTTAGAAGGATAATTGTAGAAGGTGACTCCCTGACAGTAATCAAGGAGGAGAACTGTAATGTTTTGCATAAATCAATAATTTCCCCTATTGTACATGATATTAAAGAGGCCGCCAGGAGTTTAGAAAGTGTTACCTTCTACTACATATACTTCTTCTTTCTCGGTTTCCTTAGTTATCTGCATATTGATGCACACCGAGGTTTTTCAGTTTTTGAGAGAGCTGGTTTTCATCTTGTTTCTGGGGATGCTTTGACCCATTCAGGATAATTTGTAGTTCTTTTTATCTGTTAGTTTTCTGTTGTAAGACTCTTGTTTAATCCTCTATATATAAAACCAGATGATTTCAAAAAATTAGCATCATATATTTAGATCAATATTTACTTTGATTCTAATTTATTTTTAAATTATATTCTTCTTCTTTTTAAACATAGGCTCTTTTAAGTTTGACTTTACATACGAATCCTCCCTCAATATTTGGTTGAATCATTACTTTAATTCCTATTTATTTTTAAAAATATCTCAATCCTCAACGATTTATTTTGTAAAATAATATTTTTTTTTGCATGAAAACCGTTGGTGGTTAATTGATGACGTTGAGATTAGGGGTTTTTTTGAAGGTAAAATGTAACGTAACGGTTCGTGTGTATGATTATCGGAAGTATTGGTTCGACATTTTGATGAATCGTTTTGTTTCATTTAATTTGTTACCACTTAAATGGTGATTGATTTATTCGATTAACCATGAACTATTTTACATATAGTATTATATATTATTTTTTAATTAATGACAATCCTATTGTGGGTTTTTTATCATTACAAATTCGAGGAAGTTACGAATAATTAGACCTGTAAAAGAACCGAACGAACACGAACTAGGGTATGTTCATGTTCTTTCGTTTAATTTTAACCGAACAAATGAACGAACACGAACATAATTTCTTGTTCGTGTTTGTTTGTTAAGGAATGTAGCATGTTCGTGTTTGTTCACGTTCGTTCGTTAAAATGATAAACGAACGTAAATGAACACAAGCGAACAAACATAAAGGACATATGTGAATAAATTAAACGAACAAACATATGTGAATAAATTTATTTATTTTTTTAAAATATAATACTTTTGTTATGAAAAATAATAACTATAAATAGAGATATGTGAAACAATTTAAAATGAACATAAACGAACGGATTACTGAACATTTACGAACGTAAATGAACGAATGAGCCATTTGTTCGTATTCGTTCATTCAATTAAACGAACAAAAAATCTTGTTTGTGTACATTCATTTAGTAAAGAAGCGAACATAAACGAACTTCTCACCGAACGGTTAACGAACGATTCACTGAACGTTTGGTTTGCTTACGAATAATACATCTCTCAAATTTTAGTCTATGATATCAACAAAATTATCCACTTCAACCATGGCTTCATCAACCTATCATCATTTTTTGATAAGCTTGAAGTGTGCCCACATTGAGAAATAAAAAAGATACAATTACCTTGAAGATTGCTTTGCCTTCACTGTCATCGTCTTGAGCAACAACATAAATTTGAATCAATGCCAAACCCTTAGGATAGATCCTAAATTTACTGAGTTAGTGTAATCTTTGATAATTTTTTTATCATAATCACTAAAAAATCATAATAATAATCGTTTCGTTTAACCATTAATCTTATTGGTAAGGTTATTGTACTGCTTTGGCTGATTTTTCGAACCAATTACCTACCATTTAGTTTCGTTCGACACAAATTTTTTTTTGCTGTTTGGGTGAGAACGGCCGTTTGGGGAGAAATTAAAATTTTCATTTTTTTTAAAGAGTTCGTTTACAGCCAAATCAAGCGCCTAAACGCCCCTTTGAAGTGCAAGATTGATCGTTCGACACATCTTCTGTGTTCGGCAGCCAAAAGTTTGGTGGGAAAGTTGTAGCTAGCCCCTTAATCTGTTTTTTTTAATTTTTATGCACCATATATCGGTTCGAGTTTTCATGATGTAATCATTTATTTTTCTCCGAGTTTTAGTATTATTGTAATAATAATATTATTAGTAAAAAAAGTAAAGTACAAAAATTTGCAAAAAAATATTAATGCATGGATGTAGAAGCTCCACGTCACCCCTTTAGCAACCCCAATTTGCCTATAAATAGAGGCACGAGGAGACCATTTTGGAGGGCAGCAAAGAGTGGATCGGTGGCAAGCCCCATAAGAGAGCTATGCTCTCGGGAAGCCAAGGACCGGGGGCAGTGCCCACGGTTCTAACCGGTTCGATCAATGCCTTATTTTGGATCTGATCTAGTTAATTTTTGGAGAGATCGTGGTAGATCTCGGTGGGGTTCAGTTGGGGTTCGTCATTCGAGCTCCTAGTTAGGTATATTTTCTTCCCTTTTATTTGTGTTGTAATTTTTATAATTTAATGAAGTATTAGATAATTTAAAATTGTATTTTTTATTTTTTAGTTTGTGTGTTTATTTATGTTTTAGATTAATATTTTATTTATGTTAGGTTTGTTTTTATTTATATGTTAGATTAATATTTATGTATGTATGTTTTAGATTAATATTTTATTTATGTTAGATTAGTATTTTATTATGTTAGTATTTATTTATATTTTTATCGCATTGTATTTTTATTTGCCATGTTCTAAGGTTGCATAATGGAATATATATTTTGTCAATGCGGTGCCCTTTTATCCGAGCGTAAACGGGGCCAGTATCAGGTGTAGTGATGGTGGTTGGGCGTTTACTCTTGGATAACGGGGCCCTTAAAATATACTCGCAATTATAACCAAATTTTAATTTAATCGTCACTTTAGTCCGAAAAGTTTAATATTAGTAAAGCGGTAATTATTAAAGTACCAATTTTGGGCGGTGTGGAGGTGCTAATCTTTTCCCATCCGTAACCGACTCCCGAACCCAACATTTTTCAAATCTCTGGTTTTACGATGTTCGGCCTACCTAAGTGGCCGGTGGCAACTCCATTTTTTAAAATAAAATACGGTTTTTTTAAAACCCCACAGAATACATTTTTAAATACCCAAAAACCCCCAAACATCCTTGTAACCCCATTTTTTAGCAAAAAGAAAAAGAGATATCGCTACAGATGGCGACTCCGCTGGGGACACAAGTTTTTGTTTTCAAAAAATAATGAGAGTCAAGCTTTTTTAAATAGTTACCGCTTTACTAATATCGAAAGTTCCAGATTAAAGTGACTATTAAATTAACATTCGGTTATAATTTGCGTTTATTTTAACGTATTTAAAATTTGGCATATAAACACGTCCTTTGTAAGTGGGGGGAAAACACTAATGCTTTTGTGAGGATAACGTTCCTCCGTATGGGCCTAGCAAGTACATTCAGGGCTCGAGTACCTTATGCTTTCATGAGGATATCGTTCTTTCGTAGGGTCATAAGCGAATGGGTCCCCCCTGAGTTGAACCCGGTTGAAAGGAGCCTATAATGGGTGATGACCGGGGGCCTTGCTACTCTTAGCAGAGGACAACAAGGACAATTCGGGTACCTCTTAGCACCAAAACTGCATGTAGAGAATATAGAAAGCCCACCCTTTTAGAGCCATGCGGATAACCTAGGTGTTTTTAGACGGGATGTAAATATGGTTGTTTTGTTTGTTTATCTTATTTAAATTTGCCCTTTATTTATGTATTTATTATTTTTATCCGGTATTAACTCATTTCTTTTTGTGTTTTATTTTTATTTTTATTTTACATATACTTTTGTTGCATTATCATTGCATCCACATTACATAAAGGTGTTGATTCAAGTGGTTTGCCCGATCAGAAAATATTTCATCATGGAAAAAAGGTATCTTAAGGAGGACGACATCAACCTAGTCGGACGACATTGGTCAGAGGTTAATCAACGGGTCTGAGGTAACAGTTTGCCGAGCAAGCGTGTAGTGCCAAAGTATACGCACGAGAGCCTACAACAGAATGATCTGTGAGAGCTTAAAGAGATTTAGGAAAGATGGGACCGAAGACGACATGACATGTTTTTCGACAATTATAGCGACATAGCCCAACTAATGTATGTTCGAGTCAATCAGCCTTTACTCCGAGCCATTTTTTATATTTGGAATCCCGTTTTTTACTGCTTAACCTTCAACGGCCAAGACATGATGCCCACGGTAGAAGAGTACACAACCTTGCTCAACAAGAAAAATGTTCAAAAGATTGGATCTATACGAAGCCGCCAAGGAACTAGAATTATCCATTGAAGCTCAAAAGCTTTGCCGGGATGAATGACGATTGGGTTAATGGATTGATCCAGGTTCGAAGAGACAGCCTAGCCTTTGCTTGGGAGAGTATCCGAGACATCATACCGGAGCATCCGGATGAGGCGATGAAGATGGACATGTTCTCTTTAGGGATATAGGGTTCGATCATTTTCTCGATGGTTTTTGGAAATACCGACGTAGCCATCTTGGATCTGTTTGAATGCACGAAGCGGAAGATGAACCCAGTTCTAGCGATTTTAACCGAGACTTTCATTTCCTTGAGTACGACCCAAAAACATGTAAGGGGTATATCTGTAGAAGCATTCTTTTCTGGCTCCAGAATCTGGACCCTTTATTTCATATGAAAGATGTTCGAAATGGTGATTACCAGCGGAATCAACTCCTTTATTTGCATTCATTCTTGCATTTGTTGATTATTGTTATGATTTTTACATTTCGTACATTGCATCACCTCGGAAGACGCGCATGCATCTCATTTGTATAAAATCACATACCAAAGAATTCTTTCACAAATTATTTTTAAGAAAAAGTAAATCCTTTTAAGGACATTTTTTTAAAAATGAACTTTTATATTTTTTCAACCAAATTTCTAAATCCATCCCTTTCATAAGGACGATTTTAAAAAATGAAATGAACATTTCAATTTGTTTTAACAAGTTCTTATATTCAGTCCCTTAACAAGGACATTTTTTAGCTTTTTTCATCCTACCACGAGAATAAATATTTTTATCAAATTTTTCTCAATCATTTCACAAATACACTTGTTCAGTCCTTTCATAAGGACATTAATAATAAGAGTTTCTTTTTCGATCATTTCACAAGGACATCTTTTAATATGAACCTTTAATTTAGTCATTTCATAAGGACATTTTTTAAAGGAAATATTCCTCAATTAAATCTTTTCATAAGGATATTGTTAAAAAAATGGATTTCTCAATTTTTTCCTCTCTTAAGATTTTTTCTTTTTCTCAAAAAAAAGAAGAAGAATTTTTCAAATGATTTTCTCAAAAATAAAAATTTCCAATCCTATCATTTTCAAGGATCGTTTTTTTCTCTCTCTCAAAAATTTCTTAAAGATATTTTTAATCCTACCAGTCTTAAGAACGATTTTCATAGTTCTTAAGAAGTTTTTTTCTCAATTATATCTTTTTAAGGAATGTTTTCTCTGAAAATAGGAAAATTCCCTAATTCTATCATTTCTTAAGGATGAAAGAAGAAAAAATATTTTTTTTTAAAGTTGATTGTGAGTTTTCATGCTCACAAAACTAGAAAGAGTTCAATAGAGTTTAACAAGTCCGACAGAAATGGTCGCATAACGTGGTTAAACATGGTCAAGTTTAAGATAATGGATAATTCAAGTATCCATCGAAAATCCATTTTTACGAATGGTCAAAGGAAAATAAATCCTTTGGAAAAATCCGATTTCATAATTGGTATAAACTGATTGTACTCAGGGGAATAGTACAACTAGCCCGGAGCAAACGGCTACCGGTAAAGGTAACTCAAAACCGTTGATCCATGTGCATTTGGGAAAATGCAAAAGAAATCTATAAACAAAGCTGTAAATTAAATTTTCACCAAAAATCCATTTTTGAATGGTCAAAGGAAAATAAATTCTTTGGAAAAATCTAATGTCATAATTGGTATAAACTGATTGTACACAGGGGAATGGTACAACTAGCCCAGAGCAAACGGCTACCGGTAAAGGCAATTCAAATCCGTTGATCCTTGTGCATTTGAGAAAAATGCAAAAGAAATTTATAAGCTAAGTCATATTTTTTTAGAATGAAGTTATTTTTATTGTAATAAAATTTTCATTTATTCAGAAAGCATATTTGCATTCTTTGTTCATTGTTATGGGATAGTTTTTCCCCATACGCATATACACATATTTTTGAAAAAGCATACACATGTACATACCATTTTTTATTATTAGGTCATTGCGAATACAAGTATCTGCTAGTCCATTTAGGCGATAGAGGAACAAAACAAGTGTGTAGATAATGGGCAGTTCCCATTTTAGGAAATTTTTTTCTCAGACACTTATTGTTTAAGATCCTTGAATCGAGTGTTAACCCTAAACTTCTACCCTCTGAAGACTATTTTGATATCCATGTATGGGATGATGAATGGCATTCCTTCAATCCCCTTCGCAAATAATAGAAAATATCCATTTGTTGTCCCCCTTTGAGCTTGTTCGTTTCTTTTTATTTGAACCCAAACCAAGGATCACCCCCACACTGGGGAAAAGAAGAAGATGATTTTGTTCAAATCGCCCAGTTTTGACCGCATTACAAAGATGACGCTCCATGAATAAGCTCAAGAAATGAGAATCAATGTCTTAAACACGAAGACCAAGAGAAATATCAAAATAAGCCAGTAAAAGAAATTTTTGCTCAAAAGGACTGGCTAAATCAAATTGAAAGTGTGCCAGTAAGAAGTTTGAAACAGTGAAGATTAAAATCACCATCTGAAAGTGCAATAAATGATAACAAGAGAAGATTCGATTACAAGTGAATAAGAAATGCACAAACATTCATTCAAGATGCAAGATACAGATTCCAAAACTACAAAGAAAGAAATGAACTATAGGGTGAAAACCCAGAAATGAGCAGTCTAGAGCGATCCAAGAAATAAATCAAAGAAGTTTTTTATTTGAGCACATTCTGATCAACAAGCGCGTAGAAGATATTTTAACTAGAAGAAATGATCCTTGGTTTCATCACCCTTAAACACTTATTTTGGGCTTATATATCCTTTCTTTCATAACCATGAACCATAGCCTACATTATAAGCCTACAAAGACCATTCAGATCATATGTGGATATCTAAGTTTGATAAATTTGTCTTCAGATTACATCCCGCCTATAAGGGTTAACCTTTTTTCAGGGAACGTCAAACCTCGAAATTCCTGATCGACACCCAAATGAGGAGAGGAAGAGGGGCATAGTGAGTGGTGAGATCAAGAAAGCCACCTTGAATGTGTTAGAAATTAGGTATGGAAAACGTTCCTCTTGAAAGCCTAAATGGACTAGGGGAGACCATACATGTGCTTATATCGCCAAAATAGGCAAGATTTTCTAAATAGATAAATTTTCTAGTGCATTTGTTATTTTAGGATCGAACATTAATTGACATTTTTTGTCGATTCTTTTAATCTTTATTATTTATTCCAAACATTAGTTTTCCAAAAATGTTTGACAATTTTCGAATTTCAATTTGTTTAATACTTATCATTTACTCCAAACATTCATTTTTCAAAAAGATTTGGTATTTTCCTCCTTACCATTTCGTCTAAACATCAATTTTTAAAGATGTTTGACATTTTCCCCCCTAAATTTCTCAGTTTATTTCCAAAATACTAACCTTTTTATTATAGGGACCAAGAGTTAGTTCTCGCCGAGGTGTTGCAAGAAGATTAAAGATGAGTTTAGGGCGTGGAGGCATTTTGCCAGCCCTAATGATAAGATAGATGGAGACTCCGCATGTAGGGTAAAAAAAGATGAGTTGAATCAAGATTGAGTGGGACATCATTGTCCGTGAAAAATCAAGATATTTTGCTCACAAGAATCCAAGGCCAGTGGGGCATCATTACCCATAAAATAGCAAAGATCTCATGCGTATAGGAGTTCAAATTAGAAGAGACTAGAAGTGACACAGAGATGAGAAGATTTGACTAATGAAAAAGTCAAAGAATTTTTCTTAAGCAAATAGTTGATATCAATTGAGGTCACTTGGCTGAAAGGTCAAACAGAGAAAGGACAATAAAGTTTTAAAGGCAAATTTTATCGGGGCATAAGGATGAAGAATGGTTGTAGTTACAAGATGAAGCCTACCTACCCCGAAGAAAAGAAAGAAGAAGAAAAAGAAAATTTTGCACCTTTGCATCATCTTTATCATAGGACTTCGTGCATCTTTGCACCTGTTAAGAAGACACACACTCGAGTGTCAGAAGAAGAAAAAAAGAAAAAGAAGGAAAAAGAGAAAAAAAAAAAAAAAATGAAAAAGAAACAGAAAAAGAAAAAGAAGAAAAAAAGATATTATCTCACAATTTCAAATCAAGATTTTGAATTCTCGAGCCATCACATTTGATGGATTTCTTTTGATGTCAAGACGGATAGAACCGGGACATCATTTTAAAAGATATTTTTCTTAAAACTAAATTTCTCAAATTTATCATTTCATAAGGATATTTTTTTTAAAACTAGTTTCTTAATTTAATCCTTTCTTAAGGATGTTGTGCTTAAATTTGAATTTCTTAATTTGATCCTTTCATAAGGATGTTTTTCTTAAAACTAAATTTCTCAATTTTATCCTTTCATAAGGATATTTTTCTTAAAACTAGTTTCTTAATTTAATCATTTCTTAAGGATATTTTGCTTAAAATTAAATTTCTCAATTTTATTGTTTTTCTTAAAACTTAGATTTCTTAATTTGATCATTTCATAATGATGTTTTTCTTAAAACTAAATTTCTCAATTTTATCATTTCATAAGGATATTTTTCTTAAAACCAATTTCTTAATTTAATCATTTCTTAAGGATGTTTTTTTCTTCTTCTTGAAATCAATTTCTTAATTTAATCATTTCTTAAGGATGTTTTGCTTAAAATTGAATTTCTTAATTTTATCCTTTCATAAGAAAATTTCTTAAAACTTAGATTTCTTAATTTGATCCTTTCATAAGGATGTTTTTCTTAAAGCTTAGATTTCTTACTCTAATCCTTTCATAATGATGTTTTTCTTAAAACTAAATTTCTCGATTTTATCCTTCCATAAGGATGATTTTCTTAAATCTCTAATTTTATCCTTTCATAAGGATATTTCTCTTAAAATTCAATTTTATTTTTATTTTGATCATTTCATAAGGATGATTTATTTTAAACAAATTTCTTAATATAATCCTTTCGTAAGGATGTCTTCTCAAGATTAATATTTAAATGCATACAGGTCTAAGATGTGGCCGAGGAAGAGCGAAGAGTTCCAGAAGTGCTCGTCATTCTGAGACCACAAACAGGAAACTCGAAGAATTCGGTCGAGGAAGAGCGGAAGATTCTAGAAGAACACGTGATTCCAAGGTATCAGATAAAGAAGCAGTGAGATCATTGATACCTGCGTCACCCAAGAACAGAATGCCTATATATAGAGGCATAAAGAGACCATTTTGGAGGGCAACAAAGAGTGGATCGGTGGCGAGCCCCATAAGAGAGCTATGCTCGCGGGTAGCCAAGGACCGGGGGCAGTGCCCTCGGTTCTAACCGGTTAGATCGAGGTCCTATTTTGGATTCGATCTAGTTAATTTTGGAGAGGTCGTGGTAGATCTCGGTGGGGTTCAGTCGGAGTTCGTCATTCGAGCTCATAGTTAGGTATATTTTCTTCCATTTTTATTTGTGTTGTAATTTTTATAATTTAATGAAGTATTAGTTAATTTAAAATTATATTTTTTTATTTTTTAGTTTGTGTGTTTATTTATGTTTTAGATTAATATTTTATTTATGTTAGATTTGTTTTTATTTATATGTTAGATTAATATTTATGTATGTATATTTTAGATTAGTATTTTATTTATGTTAGATTAGTATTGTATTATGTTAGTATTTATTTATATTTTTATCGCATTGTATTTTTATTTGCCATGTTCTAAGGTTGTATAATGGAATATATATTTTTGTCAATGTGGTACTCTTTTATCCGAGCGTAAACAGGGCCAGTATCAGGTGTAGTGATAGTGGTTGAGCGTTTACTCTCGGATAACGGGGCCCTTAAAATATACTCACAATTATAACTAAATTTTAATTTAATCGTCACTTTAGTCCAAAAAGTTTAATATTAATAAAGCGGTAATTATTAAAGTACCAATTTTGGGCGGTGTGGGGTGCTAATCATTCCCCATCCGCAACTGACTCTCGAACCCAACATTTTTTAAATCTCTGGTTTTACGGTGTTCGGCCTACCTAAGTAAATCTGTCCAACAAAGTGGATAGTGAGGTTGGCTAGGCCTGTGAAATGGGTATTTGGGCTGTAATGACTTTGGTTGGCCTTTATAAACGACCCAAGTGCAGACGTGGATATCACCTAAACCCAAGGTTCCTCTTCCAACTAAACTGGACCTCCATGTTCCAGTGTTAGCATTGGGCAATTAGTTGTAGCTTATAGTTATTTTTCCGTTACAGATTTGTCCAACATTTCAACAGGCTCCTAAATTATTTTATAAGAATTTATATTTAATAAGCTGACGATTAGCTTCACACAATAAAATTTAAAATTTGTTATAAACTATGTTTTTATTTTATTTTTAATATATCATACAATAAATGTCTTATAATAATAACATCGATTATAAAATTTAAAACTTTCATTAAATGAGAGAAATCATACAATGCATATAATTTCTCTCCATATCACTAAATACAAATTATATAGAAAAGAAAATATTACACCAAATGATAACTCGTCCTTATATATTTAATAATTGGAAAAGAATCTCATGCCCAAATAAATATATTGCTGAAATTCAGCAGATCTCTATGTTTTTTTTTTCACACTTCAATACCCAGTGGGATATTTACAGTTCCCAAATGCTGCAATACAAAGTCATAAAAAAAGAATTAGTTTAGGCCAAAAACATCTCTTCACAAGTCAAAAGTGGGCAGTTTATGTATAAATTTCGATGTTGGAATTAATTTAATGGTTTAATTACTGAAAACCCCTTTTAATCTCGTGATGTATAAATTTCATCACCAACAGTCATTTTAGTTCCATCTATTAGAATTCCAATGTGCCTATCTTCAACTAATTGCATTTGGATCTAACCTAATTTAAATATAAATAAGAATATATAAATTACGTACGTGGAGGTTGCATGGACACGTAAGCCACACCGTGGAAATCACACGAGCCACTCACACGTGCCTTCTTTTGATAGTAACTATTGAAAGCGTACGAGGCATGTGCCACGAGAGAGTTGGGATTAAAACATGCACCATTTGGTTGAATCGGTCCACAATCAGCCCCTCCCTCGCCACAAGCATAATCCAACCCCGCCTGCACCTCATGCTGGTCTGCTTTAGGGTTGGCCAAGCACCACGTCCGCCCCACCACTGTCTTATTTGACACTCCACCGGCGCCGTTGTTTGCCGCCGATGACTTGTTACCGCCTTGTCCGTTGTTCGTTGTCGTAGCTAAATTACCGTTTAACCCCTGTTGTGATAACGGTATGTTATATACCCTTTGCATGTCAGGGTAAAATAACCCATAGTTTCTTTCCGATGTGGGACCTGGCTTTTGGTTCTCATTAAACAAGGCAAATATGTACACATTAAGTGGATCCTTGGGTCTCAGAGGGGTACCATTTCCGGTCATTACTCTTCGTACTAAGTTCCCGTTATACGCCGCCGCATTAGCTAGGCTTGCACCGAATTCAGTCTCATCCCCGGCCGACGGCCACCCCGTCTCCGTCACCACCACCTTCATGTCATCGTGTTTCAGAGCCGACAAGGCGGAGAAAACGGCGTCGAGTTGAGCTTCAAAAAGGCTGTTGTATTTAATCCCGTTACCCGAATCAACCACCCCGGGGTATTCTTTAAACAAAGCGTAGTCGAGTGAGATTTGGTTCGAGTTACCTTTGTATGCGTAAAAGGTAAACGTTAACCATGAGGTAAGACCCGGCTTGTTTCAAGAAATCCAACATCGGTCCGATTGCAGCATCCACCAGTGCCGGTTGGAATGAACCGGCCGATGCAGGATAAGAGGTCCCCAAGCAACTGAGAGCTATGGGGGACGAGACTTTGATGTTTGAATCCAGCTTTGATTTAACCAGCGAAGCCTGGATTGCTTTCATGGCGGGTACGAGGACTTTTGTCTCGTCGGTGACGCTGGCGGCGATGATTTCGTTTCCGACAGCTATGGCTTCGATCTTTGTCGCGGGGTAGTATTTGGCGATGTTGGCTTGAACCCAACTGTCCGCAAAGGACTGATCGCCGGAGGCCGAGGCAAGCTGTTCGTTGGGAAGACAGACAACTACACTGATTCCCGAGTTTGCCAACGCCGATAGAACCGCGGGATCGGTATCGAAAATCTTCACTTTCGTCACTCCCTGAGACTTCAACAGTTGCACGACTTTGTCCGGTGATGGCAAGTTGTTCGCCACTCTACCGTAGTTAATTCCGACCGAACCAGCTGCATCTGCAACGACAAAAACAAAAAACTAAACCTCGCGTTTTCATGTTCCGAGTTCAGACATGGAGAAAGAACAACGTGTACGTAGGTTTTAAGTAACACATATATATTCACACACGTAATTACCTGAAGCAACAATGGCTGAAAGGAGAATAATGAGAATCGAGAAAGCTTGGGAAGCCATGAGCAAATTTATTTGAGAGAAAATGGGATAATCACATTGTTATTTATATAGAGAGCGGGGTTGAAATAATCGAACAAATAGAATTCATCTGTCATTTTATCGTTACTATTTTTATGTTAATTTTAGATACTGTTTCTTTGTTAGTACCTTTTAGTTTTTACATTAACCATTTAAACAGATATTTGATAGTAATAGATGAAAAAACAACCAAATATTTCTCAATTGGCCATACACGTGTGAAATGAAGATGATGATTAACCGTTTGGAAGGTTAATTAAGAGATGTTTAATTGCCATTATGATGATGATGAAGGAAAATTAATGACAATTTTTGGTTGGAAGCTGTGTTTCTTTTTTCCTTAAATTCGTACGTTGAGTTGACAACTAATTGCTGTTTGGTTTTATTATTCGATCGAATTGGAGTAAATGGAATGAATACTAATTTGGTTGGGAAATGTCATGTTTTGCTATACAAAGTTAACTCTATTTGCCTATTACATTCTCAATAAACCTGTCTATTACATTCCCAAAGTTAACGCTCGAATGGTGATCTAACACAGGAATTCAAGCCGACAAGGGAGCGGTTGTCGCAGTCTATTATGCATAGAGTGGCGGATTGTAACGACCCGAATTTTGAAACTCGAGAGTCGGGTTAACTCGAACTGTGGGCTTCGCATGTAAGCCTAGATGTTGGGCCTTGAGAGCCTTATTAAGGATGACCCAATCAGATGGACCAATGATTAGGAGATGCTCGAAGAGTTCTGAGGTAGATGTGGAGTGGGTATGATGGGATCTTGATTTCAACGTCTTCCTTCTTAAGGGCAATGCTTGCGAATGGTAGAAGACTTTTTCAGTGGGGATTTCAGCTCGCATTTTTGACATGGTATATCTTCTTGAATGGGTTCAAAAAGTACTCGCTTGGGTGAAAGGAGAGATCAGCTCTTGCATCTGGTTCAAAGTGTTAGGATAGTGTTGTGTATGAACGAGATTTTCTACGATTTAGTTGTTATGCCCTAAAGTTAGTTCTACCGAAGAGTAAAGGTGGATGAGGTTTAGACTTAGATTAAATGGTTACCTATAGATGTGTGCGACATCGGGTTTACTTGGGATGTTTCAGAGATAGTCGATTGTGTGAAGGCACTCAAATGACAATATGGTCAATGTTGAGGTAGTTGAGGACTTTTTAGGCCGTGTTGTGGAGACCCAAGATACCATGAGATTCTTCTCAGGCTTCGTTGAGAGGTTTCATGTTTAGAAGAAATCGAAGAGAGTTGTCTCAGACCAGCTACCGAAGGTTGATTAAGAATCTAGATTGATGGTTCGTAGAAGGCTTCTCGATTTTTGCTTATTAGAGAGTGTTGATTGTTCATCCAAGACGTCACGCCTACCGGTTCGTGAGCATTGTGGCCAACATTACCTTGGAGTATGCTTCTTGCTTGGGGGATTTTATGAGTGTCAGGCATTAGGTCGCTTGGCAAAAGATTGCTTTTTTAGGGATGAGTATTCGTCGGTTCAGTCCTTGAGGTTGATTCTTTCTTGGCATAACCAGAGTTCTTTATAAGGAAGTGTTAGGGCATCGTTCAGGCCAAAGACGACGGTCTGGCTACCGAAAATATTTGAGTTTCAGTCGTTTTCTTGATAACAGTTCGATTTTTTGTTCTTATCGCGACAATAATTATGTTGAGAGAGAGTTTTGTGTTAGGTTTCTCAAGGAGTGATGTTGGGTTGGTTAATTTATTGGTTCTGTAAGTATTGGCAGGTAATAGTTTCTCTGCAGGTCGTGAATGTGGATTGAGTGTGATAGTCCTCGTGGACTCGATAAATTTACTATTCTCTTTTCTCTCTTGGTGATAGAAAATATGTTTGGTATAGATTGGTAGTGTGAATACGATGTGCGCCTTGGGTTCCAAGCAAATGTCTCGAAGTTGGGATCGAAATAAATCAGTTTGTTAGTGATGTACATGAAGAATTCTTCTCTTTAGCTTATGTGCCGAGCTCCCGCGATGATAGTTTAAGTAAGCCTCATGGTCTGTGAAACGTTATTAGTTTGCATAGTTAATGTCCGATTGAGAGTTCGCAGTTGTAGAAGGGTAGACGTGTAAGAGGATTTTGGTGTGCTCTTCGTGGATAAGAGGACTATCCTCTTCGTCGTAAATTGGGAACCATGACGTGGGACTCACCGAGATTGGTATTGGTATCTATCACCTTATGGTCAGGCATCTATCGAGTTTTTAGTGGGATGACCACGGGTGCAGGAGAGTTTTTGTGGGCGATGTCGCCAAGAGATTCACCTTGAGGCATACCTGTATTGGTACGACAAGTTGTAGTGGTAATGGTTGTTGTGGGCGAAGGTGTAACAGAGAAGAATTGTTGTTCGTTTTTTGAGGTTGGAGATCTTGTTAATGTTGATGGGATTTTCGTAAGATCGTTCAGAAGCTGGATATTGTAAGTGAAAGGTTAAAGAGAATTAGTGTTAAGATTTGGGGTTGATACGATGTTTGGACTCTAAGGATAGGTTAAAAAGTGTTTTGGACTTATGAATGCATTAGGATAATCTTAAGTTCAATGATTTGAGGGTTGCTTATTTGAGTTTAAGATAGATTGTTTTGTGTACGATGACATTGTAAAGATTCTCCAAATGGCTTAGTGGAAATATGGGTTTTGGCTAGAGATGAATGGAATTATTTATGGAGCTGTAATAAGATGTGGGAAGGAGAACCATTAGGAAACCTTGGAGAAATTGCTAAAGCTTTGCATAAGTGTTGTTTAGAATTTGATGGTTGGAGTGGAAGAGGTGTTCAGGTTTTTAAGGATAGTTTGGTGGGTTTATCCTTAGTAGAGCTTGTTGTGGTGGCAATTTTCTTTCGGAATCGAAGTAGTTTGGCGTAGAAAAAATGTTCGATTTTGGTTTAGCATCTGTTTATGTTATAGTGGGTTCAAGTAAATAAGATGTTATGTTCTACAGCAGTTAACCAAGTTGAGAAAGAAGGTTGTAATTCCATGTTAGTTTGATGATAAAGCTTGTTGGATAAGGATTGTTCGTTCTTGAACACGTGGGTTATGGTGTTATTGAGTATATTGAGGAAGTACCCTAAGAGATATCTTGAAGAAGTGTTGCGTTATAGACGCATATATGGGCTGAATGCAAGAGCTTTGGAAACGCGAGTGATGGTAGAGAGGTTTGTTCACCGAGTTGTGACCCTTTCGATGTGAGTACAACGTGTCGATATTTGACAATGTTGTTGAGGTTATCTTTGGTTGGTTTGTTTTTGGGTTCTATAAGAGTGTCGTGCTGGATGTTGAGAATGTTTTGGTTGAGGAATCTTGTAAGAAGTTGAGGATGTATGCTAAGAGTTTTGGTTAAGAAGGTTTTATGGAGAGCTTAGAAGTTGTGGTTATGCGTGACCGAAAGGATGGTTGGATCTTCAGTAGTATCATCTCCTTCCCATGCTAAAATTTTGAGGATGAAATTTTCTTTAAGGAGGAGAGAGATGTAACGACCCAAACTTTGGAATTTGAGAGTCGGGTTAACTCAAAGTGTGGGCTTCACATATAAGCCGAGATGTGGGGCCTTTAGAGCCTTGTTGTGCTTGAAGGAATGCTTTTAGGCTGTTGTTGGATTGTTAATGGGCTAAAGTGAAAATAAAAAAGGGGAAAATGTGTAATTGCATGTGGGAAGACAAAGATGAGGGGAAAATGCATTTATTTGCTGTAGAAAAAGTTAGAGGGTAAGTCACCCTTGTCCCCTTATTTTTCCCTCTTCTTTATCTTTATCTTCCTACCTAAGTTTGAGGTTCAAGGTGTAATCCTTAAGTGCTTGAGAGGGAATTTCGTTTTTACGATTGGGGGAAGTTTGTTGAGCAGCAAAGGATCTACACACCAAGGTAAAGATGAGTTAAAATGGTAGAGTTTGAGGTTTTTGTGGGGTTAGTGTGGATGAACGAGAATGGATCATTGAAGGCTTCTTCCTCAGCGTTAGTTCGAGGTTAGTACACTACTAACTCCTATGAATTCCTACAACTCATAAAATTAGGCTTTGTGCATGAATTGTGAGTTTATGGTTTGTTGAGCCTTGGTTGATCTTTAATGGCAAGATGTAGATTTGGTGTTGTTAAGGTTTAAAATTGGTAGAAACTCTCTTAACAGCTTCATAATAACTTGTATGTTTGATTTAAGGCTTAACCATAGGGGTTAAGGGGTTGAATGTTGAATTTTCGAACTCTAGGTTTCGAGATCTAGGTTCGAGTACCGGTACGGGTGGGTGCTATCGTTACGCCTTTGTATATAAGAGGACATGTTATGGGGGGAGTACCGGTACGGCTTTTCGAGTATCGCTACTCTATGTTTGTAAGAATTCTAGAATTCTAGTTAGCCGCTCTCCTTAAAAATCTAACCCCTCTCTCTCAAATCTCAAATCTCTGTCACCTATAACTTTGCTTTTCTTCTTTTGGTTGGTGGTCGAAAATTACTCTTGGTATTAGTTGTCGATCACCGTGTTTATTGTTATTTTTTATTTTTCTTGTTTTTTTATATTTTAATAAGAATCTTTATCTTTGTGGCACGCGTTTTCTCTGTCCTTATAACACGTTTTTCTTTGATTTTTTAGTCTGTTTCATCTGTCCTTGTGACATAATTTCAGCATACCTTAGCGGTCGGTTGATGCTCATACATAGATCTTCACGACGCTAATATCTGATTATGGTTCTGTCGGTTGTCTTAGAAAGATAGATCCCACTCGGTTGATGGTTGGTTGCTGATGTAATCAGACCTAGGTAGCAAAGCAATATGCCGGATAGCTTGGTTCGCTCACCACTTCTTTTTCATCTCGTAAAGCGTCTCGTTTGGATAGAGAAAAGGAGCTTCAAGAAGGTTTTTAGATTTTTGATATGTTACTCTTGATGGAAGTGTTTGCTTTTCTTTGCACCATTGTAAGAGACTTTTAGTGGACTTATCCTTTTTTTGATGCATTGTATTGTATTATCTTTTATGATGATTAATAAAATTTAGATGTCACTATTAAAAATAAATAAATAAAATATGAATAATATAGATTGCCTATTACATTCCCAATAAACATGTCATTTTAATATGGTAAAAAATATTTGATTTTAATATGAAAAAGTATGTTCTTAGAATGTATTTAAATAAATAAATACGATTCATATAAATTGATTTAGTTTATTGAGTATTTTTTAAGAATAATTTTATTTTTTTATTTAATAAACTGGTGTGATTATATAATAGTATTAATACTTATTATTACATTCGTTCTACTGCTAACACAATAGTTATCAAGTTTTCCAATTTGATACGATTGATTTTAACAATTTACTTCGAGTATAATTGTTTATCGATGATTTTTTCAATGGTTATTATTTGAAATATTAGTCGTGAGAGTTTTAAATATAAAAAGATTTAGAGTCGAGTTGTGTAACTAAGAAGCTAAACAAGTACTTCATCGGCAAACATTTATGGCCTACAAAATAGAACTGTAAGTTTGACAATCTATTTGATTTGGCCTCAGAGGTCATTATTTTCATATTTGTGGCACAAGTTTTACTATGAAGGATGGCCAAATGGATCCATTATATATATATATATATATATATATTTTTAAATAGTTTAAAGCTTTTTACAATATAATATATGTTCATACTTTTTAACACTTTTTCATAAAGTGCATATATCTTACAAATAAAATTGATCAAACACGAATATTTTAAAATGAACATTATATTTTTTTTCTGTTGGGACCACAAAACTGAGTTCCATTGCCACTAATATCTAAAGTTTTGCTTGGAATTGATAATTTGAAATTGAGCTCTATTTTATAATTCAGTCCATTATCTTATAATAGCAACATTTACATTTCAGTCACTAATTTTATAATTGCAATTAAGGACTTGTTTTAGCTCGGATTTACTTGAAGCTTGGTCTATATGTCAATGATGATATTTATTTCATAAAAGATGGTTTAGTTTCACTTTTTGAAAAACTGCCCCTAAATTTTATGAATGTTTTCAAAATGACCCATAAACTACTTATTTTTTGCAATTAACACTCTATTTCAAATTTGATTTCAACACGAATTTATCATTAAGTCTACTTGGAATTAATAAGTCTAAAACGGACCTGAAATTGAATTTTTAACTTAAAATCCAACTTATGAATTATTTACATTACTCCCTAAACCTCGATTCGGTTAAATTTACTTCGATTTGAACTTTTTTTTAGGAAAACAGAGGTATACAATGTTTCTACTTATATTAAACTTTTATTTAAGTTTTGAATGTTTTTTGGGTTCAAATATTGTAAAATTACCAAAATGCCTTTTTGTTAAATTGTTTATTTTCTAAAATTTTTAAAGGTTTATTTTCTCGGGTGACTTTAGTTAATTGTTTCTCCTTTATGTTCATGTTGGCTGTTTACTTTCATGTAATCAAATATGCTTTTTTTTTTTTTTAGGCCTCAAATGGGCCATTTGTAGCATTTGATAATAGGGTTGAATTCATTTGTACCGTGTATTAGATGTTACATTGACAGTCAAACTCTCAGGGATTAGATTATAAAAATATTAGACTAAATTATAAATAAATAGACGTTAATTTTGGATTAAATAAAAATTTTATGGACTAAACTGGACAAAAATAAAATCATATTAAAAATATTGGACTCAATTATAAAAAAAAATTGAAATACATATAGGGCAATTTTGAATTAAAAAAAATTAGGGATAAAATTGAACAAAAATAAAACTATGTTAAAATTGTTAGATTAAATTATAAAAATTAAAAACAAATATGGGTTAATTTTAGATTAAATAAAAAAATTTAGGGACTAAATTAAATAAAAATAATCAAATTAAAAATATTGTTTATAAAAATTAAAAATAAATTATAATTTTTAAAGCTTATTTTTCTTTCCTCTCACTTTTTCATTGTACCAAGCAATAAAAAAGAAAAAAAATTCTTTCTTCTCACTTTTTCATTGTATCAAGTAATAAAGAGGAAAGAAACTTATTTTCTTTCTAATTTTTCATCCCCTCAACCAAGTATATCGATAAAAAAAATACATTTTTTATCATTTCATTTTTCCATCACTTCAATTTTCTTTCTTACCTGCCAAGCAAAGCCTAAGGCTTAATATATATGTTTGTAATAAATTAAAAAAAACACCCAGTATTACTAGCTCATTGTTAATGACTAATTATTTAGTGGTTACATAAAAAATTCTAACAACATTTCCTTAATAATCGTTATTGGTTTCTTTCGTCATGAATATTCTTTTCTAGAATTAAACGACTGATCATGAAATATATTTTATTATTATGAATAAAGATTAAATTTTTAAATTTTAAATTCTATTATAATTTATGACGAAATTAACACCGAAAGGTTAAGCAAAGAGTAAGGAAGCAACATGCCCCTTCCAAATCAATGGTTGCTGTCTGATTTGAATGCTTCTATAAGTGTAGTCTTCTGTCGTAAGGAAAATTCCTATGATTGGGATTAATTACCATAAGAATTTGGTATAGAATTTTTTTTTTAATATACTGATGTGATTATAAAGTAGTATCTGTTTAATTTTTTAACTTTTTAACAACGCACACATACCGTGCACACATAATGCTCGAACTCGAATTACTTAAATGAAATACATTATCTTTTATTAATAAAACCACTCCACGAGTTTATTTGGCAAGGAATTTTCGAATTAGATTATTAAGAAAAAGGGAAACTTGTACCCTAAAAAGCTTTTATTAGACCATTTCTTTTGCTGGCATTGTCACATCTCACCTCTTCATGTAGGAGGAAAATTGAAGGTTTGACATATGACGTATACGATACATGTGAAACTGTAGTCCACAATCAAATTATTAAAACTCGGTTTTGTTACACATCTACCGTACGAGTGAAATAAAATAATTTAGGTTAAAAATTAATTTTTAGAGTAAGTATATTTTTTTAGTTGGCTAAGCTACTCATCTTTATTTTTTTATATTTTTGTAGATTATGGGTTCAAAACTCACTAGAAGCATTTTTCTACCTCTAAAGTCCCCTAAAATTAAATGCTATTTTCTAATAATGAAAAATAATCTATGAATAAATCTTATTGAAAACGAGTTCAATTTTTAAATGTGTGAACTTTTTTTAGTTACTTTTTCGCTTTTCAAGGCCTTATTCTAACTAATCTATAATGACTTGTGTCGCACATTTAATTTTACTTACTTAAGCGATACCAAATTACTTACCACGTGAACGAATCCTTATTGTTCTAAATGCGTGTTTTTTTAATTCTCTTATTTAAAGATTGCATAAAGCAAAAAAAAAGCTTCTAATATTTGACTTAATAGTTATTTTGGCTCATATTATTTTTTTGAACCAATTTAACCCTCAACGTTTCATTTTGGGTCAAAATGACCCATCTGAGGATGAAAATTGTTAGTTAACTGACGATAAACAACTTGAAATGATTCGACAAAATGACGCGTCAGAAGAAATTTTTTATATTTTATACAATTTTATAAAGTATTTTTTGAAACTGATATGTCATCATGTAAAGTCGGCATTTATCTATATGACATTGAATCGCATCATGCATTGTCATATAAGTTTGTCACGTCATTTTAAGCTGTTTATCGTTAATTGAACAACAATTTTCATCCGTAGAGAGGACATTTTAATCCAAAATAAAACTTTAGGATTAAACTGGGCATCATGCCTTTAAAGATTGTATCAAATTATGAGAAGACAAAAACACGATTATAGTGAGAATAATTACTCTTCTAATAGTTCCTTAACTGAATCGATATTCAAGTAATCTTTGATGTTTTATGTTCTTCATTTGGTATTTGGTATATTGGGCTAACAATTTAGTCTACATTTGGGAACATCTTGCTTCTCAATATATATATATACAAATCCCCCTGCAGCATTGCCAAGTAAACGGACATCTAATCCCCACATAAGCTACAGTGAGCATCATCGAAATAAACATCAACACATCGATTCCTACAACACCTCATCTGAGCCGTGAGCGGATGTTGCCCTTGTTCACACGGCGACCACCCTTTTTGTACACAACATTCCGGTGAAAATGCACTGCGGGCGGCGTATCGGATAGAATTTCTTACACCATTTTTCGTAACAGGAAGTCGTACATGGTAAACTATTTATGATTAAGGTGTGTAATTGTAAAGGCGTGCGCAGTGTTGCCTTTAACAAATAAAATGAAATAGAACCAACATGAACACTATATTTGAATCTGAATATTTTGATTGTTTAGGTAAACTCCGTTAGTTCTATATGTATTTTAAAGGTATTTGCTTAACTAACATTATTAAGAACGTATATTAAAAAGAGACAATTTCATAAATAAGAAATTATATATATATATATATACATATTTTTCAAATGATGAAAAGGAGGTTCATTGAAATTTAATCTGTACATCTGCTACATTCTTCTATCGCGGGAGACTTGTAGGATTTGCCTTATTTATCTGCATTTTTTCAGTTTCTGGTGTTATCATTGGCCGTCTTCAAGCGCTAGGAGCTATTAAAATCACGAGCGTCGTTGGCGAACCACTTTCAGAGCGGTTGCTTCTGTTTGATGCTGTCACCCCGAACTCGTATTTTATTAAAAATACTACATTCAACCAATCTCCATTTTCAACAGTATTTCTGCTTTGAGGCATGGCGTTCCATGCTAGTACAATTTCATAACTTCGAAGATCATACCGCATGCAGTATCCATTGAAGCTGAACCAGCTAGAAGCAGGAATTTAGAATAACCAGCAAGTAACAAAGATAAGATTGTTAGTGGTGGACCTCATATTTTGGTCGATGTACGACTGGAACACCAGTAGAGGATTGTTCCAATCCGCAAGTCGTCCAACATTCCACTCCCATGCTTGCATGCTAGGTTGCCTGAAATTTCTTCTGCACCAAAAGAAGAGCAAGGCAATGACAATAATCACATGAAGAACTAAAATACTGAGGTAGGTAAAGTTAGTTCAACCATATTTTCTGTTAACAAAACCAGTTACCTACGTATCCAAGAACCCAGCAAATAGAAATATAACAGCACACAATAATCCCATCCACTTATTTACCACTTATTTATTTTGCTCGTAATACAAAGCATTAATGGTATTTTACATGATCCAATCAAAGTGCAACACCACACCAACAACCAGATAGCAGTTTTCACAATGTCGAATAATAACCTTACACATCACGGCAAACTAATTTTTGCTTATTTAGGCTACCCATGCCATACAATACTCGTACACGATCATAGACACCAAACAGACATAGTAGAAACCGAAAATAGAAGGGACAGGATTCTGTTCGTGGAATGCCGGTTCTCACTGCTGAATGAGGCATTCTTGAGTCCCAGCCACCATGGTGGGGTGGGAGCTTTTAGTGATGGTGTTCTTTTCTTCAACGGGCTCCTTAAGCATAGTATCGACAGTGTTTTCGATATCTTCACATTTGGCAATGGCTTCGAAGATAAGTTCGTTCACTTCACGGAACCTCTCATCAGAGAGAGAAACCTCGGCAAGGAGCCTCCAAGCATTTTCATCAGATGCCTCGTCATAGTCCTTCCTCCTTTTTAACACCATATGACCGCTAATTTCCCACACAGCTGGGTTCACCTGGGTGTCCAGAAGCTCTGGACTCACTTCCCCAAGAGCTTGTTTCTCGGCATAGCACTGTCGGTTCAATTGACAAATTGCAAAGTCAATTGTAAGAACTAGCAGCATCATGCAGGTAATAAAAGAGTGTCAATTAGACTTAGTTTATTACCTGTGGAAGGAGAAAGATCCGCTTTCCACAATCAGAGATGAGGACATTATATGGTATGTTGTTCTCTTGAAGGCAAATGCAGGCATCAGAGACAGCATCGGACAAGTCCTGAAGATAACCACCCTCAAAGACAAGACCCCTGACCGGATAGTTTAAAAGCTCTGAGACGATCACTTCATCCTTCAAAGTGGTTATCTTCTTAGTGGGAGCTTTCTCAATGGGAAAGGGCACAGCCAAGTAGTAAGCCTGCAACGATCGGGATAGTTAAGTCACCTTAACCATAACTACATCTAACAGATAGATATATACTGGTGGCACAAAGTACATTGTGCACAAAACTGGGATTAGAGTGCCATGGTACCTGGAAGTGAAGGTGATTGATTGTAGCAAATGCACCCAAGCTGTTGTAACCCAATCTGAAATACGGATTCCCAGCTTCAACGGCCATATACAGTGCAAGCAAAAAGCTCTCACGGTTAATCCTCTGGGGCAAGCACTCAAGGATTCGAGGGATCAACAGCACATGTCCATATTCAATAGGACTGACCTGTCAAATTGTATGCAAACAATGTTAATTCCTGACATTCTTCCTATGTGAGTTATTCTATACTTTGAATAAGTAGAACTAACATACATTTATGGCAACAACACTTGGAGAATTCTCAACATCAATGGGAGCACTCGGGTAGAACTGAACTTCACCATCTTCACTTGCTTCAAACTGGAAGAGAACCTCTTCTTGCCCAACCTTGGTGAAGTTGAACTTGTTCCCATCAAAGGGTTGGAGAACCTTATCAACACGGAATTCAGTTGGCCTCTTCTTGAGGTGGCGGCCCTCATTCAGCTGAGCAATGAAGCCATATTCACCAGGAATCACCTAAACAACGATAAAAGTAGAATATTTTCATGGCCCTAACAACCGAATTAACCATAAAATTCCAGCTTATTTGCAGGTAAACAACTGAAGCAAGGAAATAGGAAAAAAAGCCAAATTAGACCTTAGTTTCGCAGGCGGTAACATCATATCGAAAGAGCCCTCTTTGCATGCGATCTTCCCACTACCAAAAAACCATAAAGCACCTTTTAACCTCACTATTTGTATAATACAACAATTTCCAACCATCGCAATGATCTTAATCTTATTTGTAATAGCAAAATTTACCTCCCCAAGAATGAGTGAGTCGAGAAAAGCAACAGGGGGCTCGTTCTCCTCAATTGCAAGCACATCATTTTCACCATCAATCTTATTCATCTTCTTGAAAGCATATAAAGGAAGCTTTGCTCCTGTAAACAAAAACCCAGTTCCAGTTAAACCTCATTCTTCAAACAAACAAGATCACAGAGTAAATTTAACGAATACCTGGAATGCAGCAGCTTCTAAGGCAGTTCTTTCCACATCCATCGCTACGGCGAGCAGTCTCTTCCGTCTCATCCTTCTGGTGATTCGAAACAACGGTGGGAACCCTCTTAATCCTGAGCATCATCTTGCTATTACTTCTTTCTTACCAGCAATTTATTTTTACGAGCGATCTAAATAAGTTTTTTTGGATAATAATTTTCTTTTTTTTTTCTTAATAGAGTAAAAGCTAGCTAAATACTAACTACTGAAACTCTAAAAGACAAGACCACCGCCAGCAAGGAAGAGGAGATCGGAAGGACTACCGCCTTCAGAAGGCAAAGCTCCACGCCCACCGTGCGGCGAAGGGTTGCTTTCGGTCACACAACTCTTACGTCGTACAGTTCGGGCATGAATAAGAGGCCGATAAACTCTGTGTATAGCCGTGATGTCCACAATTTGTCTAACCAGGGTATTACCCCCAAGAAACGAAAACCCACAATTCAAAAACTCCTGTAAACTAATTTAACCAAACACCCAACCTCTTTATCTTCAAATTTTTCGATGAAACACAGAAACGAAGACCCAAAGTTAAAAACCTTTTTTTTCTGATTTTCTTGGTGAGAAAGGGAAGGAAAAGAAGAAACGGAGATATATAGATAAGAGGGGAGTGAAGGAGAAGGCAAATTGGGCGTAGTTTTTTTGGAAGGATTGAAGGCATGCAGTTGTGAGAAGTATGTGCTATACTATAAAGTTAAGGAAAGCTGGTGGCCCTGTGATTTCTTCAGTATTAGCCTTTTTTTGTGGGCTCAAAGACAATTACTTGACATAGGAACGCGAAAAGGAAAGGAAAAGAAAGAGAAATAAAAAAGACAGAACATGTTTCTCGTTGTTGTTTTTCCTTTTTTTTTATACCACTTTATCCGTACGACAGGAGGCTCAAAGGGAGGATTAGGTGGTTGCCGGAGGTGGAGAGCTCCGGGAGTTGGAACCCAGTCCGGCCGTACGGATTGGAAGGGAAGGATACTAGGATAGAGGCTCCGGTGGTTCTGTCTGGTTGGCTTTTGCATGGAATGAAATTGGATTTGTTTACTTAATTGGTTAAATTATATATTTGTCACCCACCTATTCTCGTGTTTTATTTTTATCTTCTAATAAAATATATCACGTTATTTTTTCCGTTAATATTTAATAATAAATACCAAAATAAAAATAAAATGTAATACTATGTTATGTATTATTTTATTAAAAAAATTAATTATATGACCAAAATAAAAATACAGATATAAATGAGGTACCAAATAAATAGTTTACTCACGGTTATTTAAGAGAAAGGTTATGTAAAAGGAGTTAAAGAAAGGATTCAAAGCAAATCCCAATTTGCTGGGAGAGAATGTTATTTCAAACCACAAACCAAACCACCCGCGTCGGAAACGAAAAATAAAAAAATATAATTATAACAATAAATAAATTTAAAGTAATTTTTTAATTTATCCGCCGGTTGATTAATTCGAAATGAATACCGCAAAGATTCAATCATCTAATTGTCGAATGATAAAGTAAATTCCTTTCACATTTCTTGTTACATAACTACTATTATAAAATTAAATAATAATTTTATTATAATAATAAATATTTGTAATAATAATTTATTATTTAAAATATAATGTTAGATTGCATTTTATTTAAATATAAAACATAAATATATATGTTGAATCATATTGAAAAGTTTAACATTTGAGATTAATATTTTAATATTTTTAAATACTTAAAATTTTAAATTTATTATTGATATAATAATATTTTGATCATCCAAATAAAATTTCAATATAAAAAAATCACATTTCTTGTAAGAGTTATTTTTCGGAAACTGAATTCCCTTTTTAAAGAAGAATTGTTTGTATTTATGTTGACTTGTAAATAATTTTCCGTTGATCAAATTATTTTTATGAAATAAATAAAAAAATTATTTTAAACGAAAACAAACATACTCTAAAAATTGGAATTTTCAAATAACTATAATTATACATACGTCGAGGATACCTATGAGGAAAAAAGAGAGTAACATGTGTGTATTTTTTGGCCATTTTTTCTTCTTATTAATGACATTCAATTTATTAATTAATTAATTTAGATCGAGTATAGCCTATTATGAATTGATTCTCTTAACTTAACTTATTTTAATTATAATGTTAAAATTCGAATCGCTAATCGTATTTAAAAGATTTAATATTTTATCTTATAAAACTAACTGATTATGGACAAATTAACATGATAATTTAATATATTATTACGTTGGGATTAAAATTGTACATATGTGACGTAATGAGCCTGACGTTATGGATCTTTTAATATTGTGTTGTTTTGGAGAAATTATATCATAGTTTCGTCCCGCTGCATTATCATAAGTCCTTTTTGCCACGTCATCTATGATCTAATCAATAAAAATTATTAATTTTATTAATTTTTTTCATGTATCTTTTTTATTAAGTGAATCTTCACTCATATTTACTGTAATCAAATTTTAAAAAAGCCTTTACCATATGAAGATGCACTTAGTAAAAAGATATATGACAAATATTAATAAAATAAATAATTTTTATTAATTGTGACTATAAATAACATGACGAGATGAGCTATGATATAATTTTTCGTTGTTTTGAGTTTTGATTTTAAAAGATTTCTTTGATTATTTTAATAATCAATATACAATTGTTTTACGATCATAAGTCATCTCTTTAATTCATAAATAAATAAGCCACATTTCCTCCACAAAGTGCTTAATCATTGTCCAACTATAATTCAATTAATATTAATTCAATTAATATTAATTTAATTAAAAATAATTAATTTTTTTGTTTTAAATTAATAATAATAATAATATTATTATCTAGGGATTAAACCCATATTGAATAAAAGTCATATACAATTTTTTTATTTCACCTGTAATAATTGATTAATGGTATTTTAAGAAAATAATCTTTTTATTAAATACGTTTTTCCACACATTATATTTTAAAAATTCTTTGTAATATCAAAAAATTATAATTTCAATTCTGACCCATATTTTTTTAGGGCAGTAATTTTTTTCTAGGTTAACCTTGATCGGTACATTGACATTTATCGTTAAAATGTCCATTTGATAGGGTCCAGTGTCCTAAACAAAAGTACAATTCATGAAATTTCTTTCACATGACTGAATGACACAAATATAAATTCTGTGGAGAATATATGCAATGCTTTGGTCCCTCCCAAAACTTTTCATTACCACATATCCAACATGATATTGTAATCCATAGATATCACTTCTGATACTCATATTTTAATCATTAATATATCAATTTGTGTATTGTAATGATTAATTCTGATCATACTTATATAAATGTCACGATTTTGATTGATTTTTATTTTAATTATAGTTATATTAATTATAATTAGGGAGCAAACGCATTTAGTCGATTGGCCAAGCTATTCATCTTTATTTTTTTATATTCCCTTAGGTTATGATTAGGATTAGATTTGATATTTAATCAAATATATATATATATATATATAATTAGGGTAAATTACATCATATACTATAGAACTTTAAGTGATGTATCGTTTGTCTGCCAAACTTTCAATTACTTCAATTATAACATTTTTTTTGCTTCAATTATGCTACTAAGATGTTAATCCATTAACAACAAGATGATGCGGCAGTTTAGTGTTGACAAGGAAACCAAAAACTATTTTCTCAAACACTGGTGAACTCGTCTCATCGTCCTCTATCACTTTGTTGGTTTAGATTTTTTCAATTTTTTTTAAAACTACAAAATTAAACAAACAATCCGCTATTTAGGGTTTGGAGATTTTTTGAGATTTGAGGGGTTTTAGGGTGCTTGTTTGAAAAAATCAAACGGTGGGAACCATTATTTCGAGAAGACAAACAACATACATCAAAATTAGCCTATTCGGATTGCCATCAGAGGAGATCAGAGTATTGACACGTTG
Source organism: Hibiscus mutabilis (assembly GCA_019671005.1). NCBI lineage: Eukaryota > Viridiplantae > Streptophyta > Magnoliopsida > Malvales > Malvaceae > Hibiscus > Hibiscus mutabilis. Next base: position 14,955,052 of record CM033713.1, on the reverse strand, counting down.
AACTTTTAGATGCACTTTCATCAATTTTTGAGTGGGTTTCATAAAAAATCAATCCAAGGAGAAGAAAGATGAGTGAAATGCAAACATTTTGATATAGGTCTTGCCGCGAATGATCATCGATGATGGACGACGACTAATAGCAACAACGGCAGAAAAGTTCAGGGGCAAAATCAATACAGGTTTTTTAAAGTTTAATGACAAAATTAATACAAGATTTTAAAGTTCAGTACCTAAACAGCGCCTTTTTATCATCAGTATAACCACACCAAAACGACGCCGTTTTGACAACATCATCACGCTGAAAGAACCATCGTCAACATCATCACACGGTTTCCGAGGTAATGACCTAATAATATAATAGAAGTAAAAATAAAACTTTAATATTAAGAGTTAAAATATTAAAAGTTTAATGGTATTAATGATGTTCAATAGAATTTTATGTAGTTTACCTTATAATTATAATCATAATTAAAGAAATTTCAAAATAAATAAAATAGGTAACTTTAAATCCCCTTAGCTCTTTAAAGAAAGAAAAAAATAGTGGTTGATGAGATAAGTCTTAGATCGTTTCGTCTCAAAGTGGATATGGTGTATATTACCTTCAAAACTATATAAAAGAGTTTTAAACCAAGAAGGAATTCCAACCCACTAAGGAATAAAAAGCAATTGGAATTCCAAACATTAGGTGTGTTTTACTTAATAATAACATTATAAAAAATAAAATAAAAAAATAAATTTGAGTTTAGTCAATCGACATGTGATTAATTTATATGATAAAAAATGTGCTGTATATAAAAAAAATAAATTTGAGTTTAGTCAATCGACATGTCATTTTTTTAATTGTTTTTTGATTATTCAAGACTTTATCATAATTAATTCAGATTGATCCGTTGTACACTTAATTTTAAAAAATGAGTCTTTGATCGAAAATTTTCTGTATATAAAAATTCTTAAACTTAAGACATACTCAAATATATATCAAATTATTTACTATTTAAACGAAATATGTCCATCCTTTTAACATCAATGTTTAACCATTTTTCTTTTCGTCAAACATGGTAGGTGATTGTGAATGTGAAGTCATATGGCTCTCAATTATTATTTTTACTATTTACGGTAGGTGACAAAATAAATAATTATATTTATATATAAAAAACTTATTCGTACATTATGGAGAGATGGACCCACACGTTTCGTGGATACCTTTTTCTTTAAGAAATAAGAGTAAAAAACTATAAGAGCCTTATCGTCTTGAATGAGATATTTTTGTACTGCTCCCAAATTCACCATGACACTGACATTGGAAATTTCCTCCCATTTATTTGTACCAACTAATATATTTTTATTTACTTGAAACCCTAACTATCTATTGAGTGTTTATTTTCGATTTTAATTTATTATATAATTGCTTATTTAAATATTAATTAAATACATATAATAATAATAAACTAACATTTTTAATAAATTTTTGCTCTATTATTTCATGTATTGACAATGAAAAGATACTCTACAAATATGTCTACTTTTTTTAAAAAAATAAAATTTAAATATCTAACCCTAAATTTTAAATTTTAATCTTTATACTCTAAAACTTAAATTATAAACCTTAAATCATAACTTAAATTTTTAATCCTTAAATAAAACCCGCTTGTTAAAAATAAATTCCCCAACGTCGATGCATGAAATATTTTTATTGTGAGTGTATCAATAATTAATCATATTATATCATTAATTTTTTTAACAATATTATATCATTATTTTTAAAATGGGTAGGTTTATCAATAAAAATAATTACTTTCACGTTATTTTATTTTAAATGGATAACATTTTTATTATTGTTGTCGTTGTTAGTGGTGGTTACTGGGGATGAACATATTTAGCCAACGGATTTTTTAGGAATTTTTTTTATAATATTTATAAAATTTGAAAAAAAGAAAGGGTGATAGAGGAGGAACATTGATTTTTTTTTTTTTGTAAATAGTTTTGTCAGTACAACTGTGTGGCTATGTCCTTATTCTTACCAATTTCCTAAATATTATTATGTGTTCATCATGCTACCATAAAAATACTACATTCAAGCTATTTTTTAACAAGAAAATAAAATATGAGAGAAAAATGATAAACTTCCTAATATAATTCATTAGGTAAATTTATGATTTTTTCTATTTTCTCTTTTTTAAAATCATTTCTTTATTTATTGACAAAAAAATTCCCAAGCAAAATCTTTTAGGGGATAAATAATATACAAAATTACATGAGATTAAATATATTTAAACGTTTAATATCTTTTAATTTATGGATGACAATAAATTTGAATAGTATAAATATTAGGGGTTGAGCAACAAATTGATTAATTGAAAAGCAATCCGAACCATAGTGTTTAGATAATTTATGGTTCATAAGTTTACAAATAGTGATTACCTGAATTGAACTGAATTTAATTTTTTATTTCATTTATAATTAATTTTAATTATTTTAAATTCTAAAAAATAAATATTTTATATTTAAAAATACTATAGATGAATTATTAATTATTATTATTTAGTTTAAATTTAATCTTTAAAAAATATTTATGAAAAAACTTTAAAATTTTTATCTACTAATGTTTAAAATTCACAAAATAATTTTATTTTTTAAAAAATAAAATACAAAAATTTAAAAACCAATGTTAATATAGAAAAATTAAAAACCGCGATTAACTTAATCAAAAACAGATGGACTACTAAAATATTTACTAAATTAAATCCAACCGCATCATTTACATTTGTAATAAACATTACACTCCACCATACTAACTTACTTCCATGGGCTAAAACCCAAGACTTACACTACACACGGAGCCCAACCCATTAGCAATTGGCAACAAATTAAGCTCTTAGATGTGGTTTTGAACACGTCAACGGACAACAAGCAAGGACTGGAAAAAAAATAAATGGACCGGAATTACCACGTGATACGTGATCTCAGTTTATAAGATCCATTCTTCTCATAGTTTTAAAGTGAATTTTCACTTATTTTCTACACATAAATAAAGAGCGGGTAGTTAAAATAAGATGTGTGAGACCACGGAAAATGATGTAGTGAGTAGAGACTATCTAATAATTTCTCGAACAACTGATACAATTAAGAGCACATCTCGTCCTTGACAAGATTGTTGGTAAAAGATAATAAGAATGTACCAATCCCTAAGCATATTCAAACTCAATGTCAGCTTCACATGATTTATTCAGTGTTAGAGTCAAATGAATCTTGGAGGAGCTATATGTCCCTAATTTTTGTCTAGTAATAATTTAGGTGTTAAAATATTTAAATATACATTAAATTAATGTGGTCTTCTTTAATTTCATGTAAGGGTATATATATATATATAAGTTTTTTTATTTAACCACGGATATAAATTGATTGACTAATTTGGATAAAATACTATAGAGGTCCATTATAGGGTGACTTTTCCAATTTAATTTTCTTTATTCACAGCACTAGAACTCGAAGTCTTGACATTACTTAAAGTTAAACAAATTAATCCATTCCGATGTTTGATCATAATTTGACTCCTACGTTTATTATTAATCTTCACCTACAAAAGCACACTTTCCCTCCATAACACTACAACTATATATTTTTTAAAATTCTTCTTCCTTTTCTCTTTAAACTTTATATTTGACACAAGTATTATAAAACACTCCAAGCAGGGACGAGCGTAGAACTTTGTGTTAGGGGACGAACCTATAAAATTCTAAGGGAGGCAAACTTATATAATTTTAGGAGGGTGAAAATAAATTTTCAATAGGAAATACATAGTAAATTTCCAAAAAAAAATTTAAATCATATAAGAATTTCAAATTTTTAGGGAGGCGACTACCCCTTTCAGCCCCCTTCTAGGTCCATCCCTGACTTCAAGCGTAAATTCTAACGTTGTTGATGAGAACATTCAAAGTACCATTTTTGCTCATCATCTAACAAAAACCTTTCTCTATAATTAAAAAAAAAGTTAAAAAAGATAGAAGATAAATCGATGAATTTTCCAAACTTAGAGAATTCTTTTGGTAAATGCTTATGGCTTTAGTCTATTTTTTTTTTCATATTACAAGTTAAAATAAATTATTTATTAAAAACAAAAAAAAACAAAAGCCTTTTTTTCCCAAGCAAACTCTAGCCCTTGAAGACAAAAGAAAGGTTATAAAGAGAGACTGCTTTTGATGGATTGGGTTCGGGCCATACTCTTAACCTCGTACTTAGTTACACCATGTTGGATGTCTAAAGGCCCAAAAGAAACATTGGGAGTTGGGGCAAAGTTACCTCCACTCATATGGTTAATGGGTATTCAATAAAGTCTAATATAATTCATTACATAAATTTATGAATTTTCCCTATTTTTATCCATTTTAAAATGTATCTTTATATATTAATGAAAAAAATCAAATTTCAAGCAAAATTTTTAGAAAAAGGGAGATATGTTGATTAAGTTTAGTTTGATTAATATGTCGATGTTGCAATATACATAAGGACATGAGTTGAACAGGTTTACTCTTCGATTTATGGAAAAAAATTGGATAATATCAACATTACACTCGACCATATGTGTTTAGAGTACAAACCTTGACATCCTTCACCGCATGACAATAGTTTTACAAAGAGAGACTAGGCAAGAGTTTGTACCTTAGCAAATGCACATGGTCAATTGGCCATGATTAGCATTAGGGTGTTAGGATAATGACTTAAAAGTAATCTGACACCAATAACTAGTTGGTTTAGCAGTATGAGCCGTTATGTTCTTTAAACAAGATTAAAAATTTAAACTTTGACATTGTAAAAATAGAAAATTAAATTAAATGATTGTTCTCATAATGGTCCTCTGCAAAACTCAATCTGAATGCTTTCTTTATTTATATTTTTTATATGTTTTTGCATGAGAGGTAAGCTTTGTTAAACATGACACGGTGATACTTACATCATTCATAGTCATGAATGCTTTCTTTATTTACATTTTTTATATGTTTTAAAATTATATGTACTATCATAAGTGCACTTATAATAAGAATTAAAATAATAAAATTAAATTAAATTTAAAAAATAAAATAATATTTACATATGATAAGACTCCACGTTTTACCTTTGTATCCACCTCTATATAACTGAATCTGATACTTAACCTCTACTATATTGTAGTTTGTGCTTTTCTGTAAGAAGGCTCAAAATGTTGGATATTATAAGCTTTTAAATATGCAATAAGGACCACAAAGGCACCAATTCAAGTGGGTAAAATTATTCTTCAAGGGGTCCAAAACCAAATCCCAAGATTAAAAGAAGAAGAAGACTTAAATAAGGACAAACATACCAACAATTAGTTGGTCCGGTAGAATGAGACATTAGATTTCTTAAACAATGTTAGAAGTTTGAGTTCTAACGTTGTGAATAGAATAAATTTAGTTAAGAGAATCGTTCTTAAAATGAACCTCTGCAATACTTGATTCGAATTAGTCAACCATAAATTGAATATCATAGTTATAAAAAAAACAAAGGTGGGGCCATATTCTTCCAATTTAGACCATAAGCCTCATATGGGGTAGCATTTTTAGAGGTGATCTCATGAACAATGCTTTTCACACCGACCATACCAAGCCTATGGCCAATTGTGTTCGAATCTGTTCTCTTGTCTTTACACTTTTATTCTTGCTTGCTACCTTAAATTCCCATTTACCTTTAATCCAACTCTAATTCCCTATTATATCCAAAAATTATAACAAAAGCTATACATCCACACTCTTATGTTCCAATCTAATTAAGAAAAAGTGTTCTTTTGCATCAATGTGGGGACCTGGAAAATGAAATTTAAAGATTAAAAATGCCAGATCTTAATGAAAAACTAAGGAAGATCACACAAAAGAAAAAATAAAAACAGGTTCTTGCTGCTGTAGATATCTTCTTTTGTACTATGTCAACTGATATAATTCATCACCATTAATAAACAATAAAGTCCAGCCATAATATGAATCTTTTTTCATTTCCTTTGTTCTATATATATCTTCAAAAGCTTCTTCTTCTTCGTCCCTACTTAAATTTATTCCTTCAAGCCATAAGGATCGATCCCAAAGCTCTTTATAGCCATGAACAAGTTCAAGAAATCTCAGCTTCTGATACTATCTGTTGTAGCAGCACTTCTATTCATTGCGCCACTTTTATCTTCATTCTTAAGGCCTACTTTTCTTTACTTTGTCCTCAATCTTGTCATCATATCGCTCGGAGCCGAAGCCGGGTTAGGATCGGTGTTTTCTAAGCCTTCTTACGTTGCAGCAAAGCCGGTGACCACCCAAGAAGCTAAGGGCTCTTTCGAAGATTCGAAACAGGTTGCTCCTACAGCAGGTAGTGAAAAGAAAAGTAAGAAAGTTGTGGAGAAATCCGTGTCCGAGAAGAAGATCAATGTCGGATCGATCAAGGCGAATAGAGTGAAGAAATGCCCTTCGACTCCGAGCCTTTTCTTTATCGGAAAAGGAGAAACCGAACCCGAAGCTGTTACCGGAGACGAGCTCGAAGAAGAAGAAGAAGAAGGAGGAGAAGGAGATGCTGGAGTGCTTAGTGGGGCTGAGTTGTTTGCCAAAGCTGAGACTTTCATTGGCAACTTTTACCAAGAGTTGAATATGCAGAGGGGAGAGTCTTGGAAAAAGATTCACGGATTTTATCAAAAATCATTTTAAACTGTATCCCTCTTACAAATCTTTCATGTTATGTCATTACAATTATCTTCAGTTTAGGAAATAGATCATGCATGTTTTTCTCTCTCATTTTCCTGCTTGCCAAGCATGTTTGTTGTTAGTCTTTTAAAGGCACTTCACAGTTCACACCATATTTTACCTTGGAAGTGTCATGTGAAAAAAAGGACACAGATAGCCAAGGAATGTACACATATACTATATTGATGTATATATATATATATATATTAGATATAATTTATGGATTTTTCCATATATATCAGTATTTCTTCTCATATATATATATCATACATGTTTGAATCAAAACAAGTATATAAGAAAATTTTATCTGAATTGAACCAAGGAAGTTACTGTTTGATCTGTTTATCTGACAGAACATAGTAACTACATAGACTAGTAAACCCGAGATTTAGCTCAATTGTTTGATGCAATAAGTAAGAATCGATTTAGAGTTCAAATCTCAACATCTATAATATTTTTTCATTATCTTCGGACAAGGAATTGCGACCTTTTTATACCGAAAATACAGAAAAGTCTGAAAGTAGAAAACAGAAGAGAAGAAACAAATTATCAATTAATAGGAACATGAATGCTAGTGTCAGATGCTTTGCCTAGAAACTATAAAGAAAGCAATTCAGTAAGGTTTTGATGATCATATAATGTATGTGTGGGGCTAACTTGTCTTCAATTCTTCGTTCTCTTACAAGATTTTATTATTTCAGATGTTTCCTATTTTTGTTTCTTAAAAATGTTGGAATCCCCTTTTGCTTTACTTTAGATTTATGTGGTGGGAAATGAGGAATGTCGTTGTTATAAAAGCTCCACTTGTGTCTTGTGGCATCTGGCCATAAGCTAAAGGAATACGAAGGAACAAAAATGTGTAGTTTGGTCAACCGGCTAAATGTGTTTACTCGAATTAAATTTAATTAAAAACTAAAAATAAATTCGGTAAATATATACAAATTGAAAATTAAATTTATTTTTATATAAAAAATACTATCAAATTTAGGATTCCCTTTTAACAATCAAACTAGAAAATATCTTTGGAAGTGATCTAAGATTTTGTCTTCCGGCCAACGGAATGAATGTTTGGGAAGCAAGAGTTGCTGGCCTCTCGGCCTTGGACTCAACTCAGTCTCTTGAGGGGTTGCTGTTTTGAGTTTAGCAGAGGCTGTAAGCTGACTGTTAGGATTTTAGGGTATGTCTGCCATGTACTACTATAGCCAATAATATACAGACCATTTCTGAAATTTTAATAGTACAATGACGGACTTAAAAATTATATTTCTAATAACAAGTATTAGAAAATAAATCATTTTTAAGAGTATGTTCTTAATAACAATTATTAGAAAAAATTGAGTCCTTAATAATAAATATTAAAAAAAATATTTTTTAATAGTGTCCCTAATAGTAAATATTGAGAAAAATTGGGCCCTTAATAACAATTATTAAAAAAATAGACCTCTAATAAAAAAATTCAAAAATGAAATTTAAAAGTAAGCCCTTATAACAAATATTAAAAAAAATTAAATCCTTAATAATAAGTATTAAAAAAATAAGCATCTAATAACAAACATTATAAAATATTAAATCTTGAAAGTAATACCTAATAACAAATATCGTAATATATTAAATATTAAGAGTATACCTTAATTTAAAAAATTAAACCAGAATAACAACTATCGAAAAAAATCAACAATTAGTGATCCGTTGATGAACAAGGGTTGTGTTGAGCCCGTAACTGAGATACAATCTCGCGAACCGTCAAATATATAAAGGCCATGTTTTATAAATAGCGATTTAAATTAAAATTAAAATTAAATGTTTGAATTAAAATTAAAGGTTTAACTGATTAAATCTGTTAATATAGATGTTTGGTAAATAGCGGGTTGAGTTAAAATCTTTAATTTTAAAAAATTGTTAATAGGAGTTTTTTTAAATGAAATGTTTTGATATTAGAATTATAAAAACCCTTTTACCCTTAACAATTATAAAAAAAAATCAACAAATAACCTAAATTTAACATTTTCTATTTTAATTCTTCATCATTATGTATTTATATTGTGACATTTGTAAACTAATATTTTTTATTTTTTTATTTTCACATATTTATATTTGTATTTAAATTTAATAATTAATTAAATTGTATTAAAAATAATTATATAAATAATAAATTAATATATAGATCCTTCAAATATGCCTAATAATGTTATATTAAAAAATATTTTTTTATAATCTAATTAATATTAATAGATACAAAATATTGATAACTAATAAACTATTCAACAAGTATTGAATATAATTATGTCCTTATATGTCATTTTGCTTGTTTAAATAATCAAACAACTATCAGCTATCAGTTAATTTTATCAAACACTTTTATACAATCAGCTAATACAATCCACTAATTAAATCAGCTAATGCAATCAGCTATCGGCTATCAACTAATGTAATCTACTATCAGCAATTCGCTAATTACCAAACAGGGCCAAAGTAAAGTATTAATATGTAATATTTATAATATCCTAATTAAACACATGAAATTAACCGATATACAATAACTAAACTAATATACAAAAATGTGAGAAACTCAACATAAATTGATCATCAACAATTATTAATAACAAATGTATAACTTCAAAATACTTTAAAGTATTAAAAAAACACATGAAATACAAAATTTTAGTAAATATTAAAAAAATGCATAACGTGCATATTATTTTTCAATATTTTCTTCCAATGTTAGTTAGGGGAGAAAACATAATGGCCATGTTTGGCAATTATCGGATAGCTGATAGCAGATTATATTAGTTGATTTGACTAGCGGATTGTCTAGGAATGGTCATTTGACCCATACCCGATGAGTTTCGACCCAACCCGATCTTATAGGTCGGGGTTTTTAAAGAAAATTTTAAGTTCGGGTCGAATTTTTTAAGGATAAGGTCAAGTCGGATCGGGTTTGGTTTTAAGGTGAAAAATACCCTATCCTACTCGAAATAATAGTTTAATTTTATTCTAAATATTTATGTATAATGCTACAATGCCCCTCTCTTTATATATATATATATATATATATATATATTTTAATTATTTCCCAATTTTGTCTAATAAAAATAGAACAATTATTATAATGCTTCATCTTTATTTGTATTTTTTCAATTAGCTCTCTATTTTATTGAAAAATAATGAAAAATGATAATTTTTATTTATGTCGAATCGGATTGGGTTCAGGTTTTTACTCTAGAATTCGGATCGGGTGGAACGTTATAAAATGTCGGGTTGGGTTTGGATGAAGGTGTTAAATTTTTTGGGCCGGGAGCGGATCAACAAAAAACCCGACCCATGGCCATCCCTAGGATTGCTTAGCTGATTATATAGAAGTGTTTGGTAAAATTAACTAATTGCTGATAGCTGTTTGATTTTTTGAACAAGCAAAATGACATATAAGGACATGATTATATTCAATACTTGTTTGAATAATTTATTAGTTATTAATATTTTATATCTATTAATATTAATTAGATTATGAAAATTAATTTTTTAATATCATTACTAAGTATATATAAAGGATGGATATATTTTTTTATTTGTGAAATTCTCTTTTTAGTATAATTTTAATAATTATTAAATTTAAATGTATTTATTAATCTTTATATTAATTTCTTATTTTAAATACAATCATACTTACTTGCCGATCAAAAAAATTAATTTCTTATTTATGAAATTATTTTCTTAATTTTATCAGTTATTCAAATTTATGTTATTTAGAAAAAAAATTATAATTATCAAGGACAAAAAAGTCTTTATAAGTATTTTATTTAAACTTCTAACTCAAAAAGTTTAGGAGCTTTTTCAAAATGAGAGGTTTTACCCTAATCCGCTATTACAATCCGCTATTTACTAAACATATAAATTAGCGGATTTGACTGGTCAAACTTCTAAAAATGCTTTAAACATCTAATTTTGGCTCTTTACCAAACATGGCCAATATATGCTTAAAAAATCGCAATCAAAGAATCAAGAAGTTAAAAGAAAATGAAGAACCAACAACCATATAATAAAGATATGAACATAGTTGTACAACGATTTGTTCTTACACAACATAATTCAGCAATGCAGTTGAGGTTTCCCTGTCAGTGGTTAAGCAATGGAAAAACCCAAACTCCAAAATATAATAATGACGATTGGAGATTAAACAATATAAAAAATACCCATTTTTTCTCAATATTTAGTTTAGGTTTTTTCTAAGACATTCATTACTATCAAATACAGTCTCTTTTTCTTTGCAGGTTGAACGAACATGAAGGAACCAATAAGGCTTAAGCTGGTGAATTTTGCAGCTTTAGCTATCTGTTCAATGCTAATTTTTCTGGTTTATGCTGCACTTTTTCAATCTAATGACGCCGTATTTGATTCTTGTAATATTTTTCTTAGCAATTCAACCATTTTTCTAGTTTTTTTCTTTCTTTTTCATATATATATAAACTTGACTGACTTGAAACTCTCTGGAAATTATGAAGGGGGATACAGTTTACCAAATTCAAGCTGTAATCTCAGCAGTGAAAGGATCAATATTGATGCTGTTGATCCTCAAGAACTTCTGTTAAGGAGGCTTGTTAGAGGTTCATCTCTTCACCTCTTTCAACTTTTAGCATACATTACATGCAAAATTCACTATATATATATAGGGATAGGATTTGTTTAGTGTAAAAGTTTTTAAGTTTTACATGTTTTTTACATAGTTGGATGGGTAAGATGAATGACTGAGATTAATAGTAGAATATGTGAAGATTATTGCTCGGAAAAAAGTAAGGAGTTAATCTCAACCATTCATTATATGTAAATAAATCCTATCCCATATATTTATATATATTGTACTTGCTATGTCCTCCGTTACTATCATCTCCACAAAATCACATCTCCGCCTCTAAGTCATCCGCAACACTTTCTCTGCACGATATTCCCTTACTTGTGTGCAGCCGAACATGAGGATTGTGAAAGCACTTACAAATCCTGATGAAATGATTGTCAAGTCGGCTTGACTTGCCAACTAATTCTAACGGACAGTTAAGATATTTTAGCGTATCCATCGCATCCTATAAGACCTAAACTTGACATACTTGCAGACTCATCCACATAATTGAGGGAAGATAATCATTTCCCTCAAGTTGCGTACAACTCAAGATCGAACAAAAACCTATCTTTCTCTCCATCTTCAGTATCCTCTACCACCACTCTTGATCGTGGCTCTCCACTAAAATTAAAAGGGGAACCGCCTGAACGTCGACAATTACTACCATCTCTTTTTCACATCAACAATATCTATATATTTATATGAATGTTATGTTGATTAATATTATGAAACAGGAGACGATCGAGTTGAGTTGGACTCCTCTGGATTTTCATGTCACACAGGTGTTCATTCTGAAGTATGCGTTGAAAACAAACCAGTAAGGATTTACAACAAAGGGCTGACAGTTCATGTGCCATACGATCATCAACCTCAACCTCAACCTCAAGTCCAGAGAATTGTTAAGCCATATGCAAGGCAGCAAGACGAAACTGCCATGAGAGTTGTCTCCCCAGTTCAGATTCTTCACGGGAACAACACCATTAATCCACCACCAGCCTGCAATTTCACCTACAATGTCACAGCTGTTGTTTTCTCTTCGAAAGGCTTCGCTGGAAACGTTTTTCATGAGTTCAATGAGATTATCATCCCTCTGTTCATCACCACCTACCATTTCAGATCGAGAGTTAAGTTTGTAATCACGGATTACCAGCATTGGTGGGTCCAAAAGTACAACAGGGTTCTGTCCCACTTGTCTGAATATGATGTTATAAATCCTGATGACGGGAGTGTTCATTGCTTTCCAGGGGCGGTTGTAGGGCTTAAATATCATGATCATTTAGCCCTCAATGTTACTGATATTCCAGGGGGTTATTCCATGTTTGATTTCAGGCAGTTCTTGAAAGAATCATATAGCCTGAAAACAAACCATGTGTCCGAGATTCGTAAGCCGGTGTTGATGCTTATATCGCGCCGTAACACGAGGCGGTTTTTGAACGAAGATGAAATAGTTGAGATGATGGAGGGCGTAGGCTTTCAAGTCATACGGGTGGAACCTGAGAGGATGTCGAACTTGGACGAGTTCGCCGAGGTGGTGAACTCGTGTAGTGTCATGGTTGGTGCCCATGGTGCAGGGCTAACAAATGAGATATTCTTGCCCAATGGTGCAGTGATGGTTCAATTGGTGCCATTGGCATGTGATTGGGTGGCAACCTACCTCTATGGTGCACCAGGAAAGGCAATGGGGGTCCGGTACTTGGAGTACAAGATCGAACCAGAGGAAAGTTCGTTGTTCGACAAATACGGAAAAGATCACCCTGTGATTACTGATCCAGAATCTGTGACCTCTAAGGGATATTCTGCATACAGGACGGTGTATGTTGAAGGCCAAGATCTAAAGATCAATGTGGAGAGATTTAAGAAGACCCTTACTGAAGCTAAGCAAATTCTTGAAACCTCGATTCCCTTTAATCGATGAATGTTCATTTGATCATTTTCGAGATACAGCAAGAGACGCGGCTTGTAAAAATATATGAAAATACTTGAAAAAAAATTAATCATATCCGTGTCCAACACTTACACCCGAGTCCGAATAATAATATCAAGTTCGGAATTCCTTTGTTCGTCTATGTAGGGAGGTTAATGGTTGGCTAAATTTGGCGTCAATCCTTCCTCAATTTTCGCTTGGTTGTAAAACTCTATGATTTCAGTTGTTATTAATAAATTTATTATCATCAAATAGGGCCTCCCCACAAGCAGATTGAAAGAAGATGGAGAAACAACCGAGAAGGCTGGTGAATTGTGCAACTTTAGCTATCTGTTTAGTGTCAATTGTTCTGGTTTATGCTACATTTTTTCAATCTAATGACACCAAATTTGAATCATGTAATCATCTTTCTTAGCATTTCAATCATTTTACTAGTTTTGTTCATATATATATATATATATTGGCTGATGAAATTTCGGGAAATGAAGGGGGATACAGGTTATCGAATTCAAGAAGCAATATCAGAAGTGAAAGTATCAATATTGATGTTGATTCCCAAGAATTTCTTTTAAGAAGGCTTGTTAGAGGTTCTTCTCTTCATCTCTTCCATTTTTTTTCTATTACATTGAATATAAATTCTATATATATTGCACTGAATGAAACAGGAGATGATCTTGTTCGGTTCAATTCCGTTGGATTTTTGTGCCACACCGATGTTCATTACGATCTGTGTGTTGCGAATAAACCTGTAAGGATTTACAACAGAGGGTTAACAGTTTATGTGCCATATGATCATCAACCTCTAGTGAAGAGAATTGTTAAGCCATATGCAAGGAAGGAAGACGAAACCGCCATGATACGCGTCTCACCAGTTCAGATTCTACATGGGAATAGCACCATTAATCCACCACCGGCCTGCGATTTTAGCCACAATGTCACAGCTGTTGTGTTCGCGAACAAAGGCTTCACAGGCAATGTTTTTCATGAGTTCAATGAGATTATCATCCCTTTGTTCATCACTACCAGGCATTTTCGGTCGAGATTAAAGTTCGTGGTCACGGATTTCGAGCTTTGGTTGGTTGAAAAGTACAGCAGGGTTATCTCTCAATTGTCTGTTTATGATGTTATAAATCCTGATGACAGGAGTGTTCATTGTTTTCCAGGGGCTGTTATAGGGCTTGAATATCATGACAATCTAGCCCTCAAAAATTCTGATAGTCCAGGGGGTTATTCCATGTTGAGTTTCAGGAAGTTCTTGAGAGAATCATATAACCTGAAAGCAAACCACGTGTCCGACCTTCGAAAGCCGACGTTGTTGCTTATATCGCGCCGGAATACGAGACTGTTTCTGAACGAACATGAAATGGTGGACATGATGGAGGGACTAGGCTTTCAAGTCATAAGGGTGGAACCTAAGACGATGATGTACTTGAACGAGTTTGCTGAGGTGGTGAACTCATGTAGTGTCATGGTTGGAGCCCATGGTGCAGGGCTAACAAATGAGGTATTCTTGCCTGATGGTGCCGTGATGGTTCAAGTGGTGCCATTGGGATGTGAATGGGGGGCAATCACCTATTATGGTGGACCGGCAAAGGCGATGGGAGTTCGATACTTGGAGTACAAGATCGAACCAGAGGAAAGTTCATTGTTCTACACTTACGGTAAAGATCACCCTGTGGTTACGGATCCGGAATCTGTGAGCTCGAAGGGATATCGTGCATTCCGGTCCGTGTACGTTGATGGCCAAGATGTGAAGATCAATATAGAGAGGTTTAAGAAGATACTTGTCGAAGCTAAGCAAATTCTCGAAACCTCAATTCCCTTTAATCGATGAATGTTCATTCGATCATCTTCAAGATACAACAACAGGTTCAACTTTCACGAGGCTGCTAAGAAAAGCTAGGGAAATTGGCATCAGCATGTCCTAAATCCGGGAATGTGCGTTAATGTCCAAGGCATCGCCGCGAATGACATGTTCTGCTGTAGTGAGCTCATGCCTGTAATCTCAGAAGAGCCAGGAGCTCCATCCTCTTGCATCAGCCTCCAAATTAAGCCACACTAGTATAGAGATAACTAATAATGTATATATTTTCATGAATAATCAGTTAATAAAGAGCTCGATTGATTACTATTCGAAATATGAACTGCCATTTAACATGCTCCAACCACAGGGTTCAATTTAAAGAGATCATTATCTAAACACATATTTGGAATAGGAAGCAACTGCCATGTAAAATGTGATTTATATCCAACTACTGAACACATGGTGGTGGGTGGTAAGGAATGGGAATCAAGCACAGTTCTCTTTTTCGTCTAAGGGTGACGCAGACGACCACGGTCATGTCCAGATCCTCGTTTTTCATTCCATTAGGCAGTTTCATTGAAATGGTACAGTAATTGTGCAAGGGAAAGCTCAACAGCAGCCATACCAAATGAGATTCCAGGACATATCCTCCTTCCAGCACCAAAGGGAATATATTCGAAGCTAGCTCCTTTATAGTCGATTGAACTATCGATGAATCTCTCTGGATCGAACCTCTCGGCTTCATTCCAGTAGTTGGGATCTCTTCCGATTGCCCATGCGTTAACAATCACTTTGGTTTTGGCCGGTATTTCGTATCCGTTAATCTCACATCTCTCACTATTTTCTCTTGGAAGTAGCAAAGGTGCAGAAGGGTGTAACCTTAGAGTTTCCTTGATAATTAACTTCTAGTACTTCAATTCATGAAGGTCTGATTCATTGACGTCCCCTGTTCTATCGTAGACTCGTCTCACCTCCGCCTGTGCTTTTTCCAGGATTCGAGGATTTCTCAACATTTCCGATATCGCCCATTCGGATGCAGATGAAGATGGCTCGGTTCCGGCCACGAGCATGTCCTGAAAAGTAGTTCTACTTAGTTAAGGTATTTGGTCTTTGAGCAATTGAACTTATGGAACTATACGAACACGAAAGATGCCGATAAGTACTCACCAGGACAACAGCTTTGATGTTGTCAGCTGTTAAGGGAAATTCAAGGCCTCCATGACCCTGAAGATTCAAAAGAATATCAAGTAGATCCTCTGTAACATCGTCACCGTTCTTCGGATTCGCATTGCTAGCTCTATGTTCTTCAATGATGCTTTTGAGCATCGCATCCAGATCGCGATGAATCCTATCTATTTTCTCCCTCATCCCGCTGATCACCGAAAGCGATTCGACCGAAGGAAACAGATCGGCGACACTAAAACCGGCTCCGACTTCTACAAGTCTCTTCAGAAGTGAAAGGAATGGTTCATGTTGCTCTCACCTTCCGGAGAATGCAGCCCTTAGAGTAATGTTATACAATAAGTTACATAACATCTCTCCGAGATTAATTTCCGTTCCTGCTTTACTAAAGATGGATCGAATCAAACTCGACACCTGATCTTCTCTGATCGACCGGAACGATTGCACACGTTTCGTACTTAACAGCTCCGACGTGCAAACTTTCCGAAGCTGCCTCCAGTGATCACCATAGGGCGCAGAAATAATATCCGAAAAATTATACGCTATGGTTTCTGCAGCAAGGAGAAAGGGCCTGTTGGCAAAAATGATATCATGTGTTTTCATCACCTCTTTCGCAGCCTCCGGAGAAGAAACCACAACGTGTGGTAATTCACCGAGTTGAAGGTGCATGAGGGAACCGTGTGTTATGAACAAATTAGATGCGGCAAAATAAGAACAGAAAGAAGGTAGTAGAAGATAGATTGAAATTTTCCTTTAGGGTTTTTACATGGCCTTTAAAGAAAGAACAATCACACTATTTATATCCAACTTCTAGGATAGGACAAAATCAGTTAAGGTTGTTGGAGGATGATAGGCGGAACTCAAAGCTACCGTTTTTCCGTCTGTTTGAGGATGATAGGCGGAACTCATACACAGCTCGGTGCCTTGAAGACGAGCCAACTCAGTCCATAAGTCACTGAGAAATATGCGATCACGGTCACTAACAATAGAACGAGGAATACCATGTAATTTTATCACCCCTTGAACCATGATGTTGGCGACAAGCTTGCTATCAAAGTGTCTGAGGAAGAGCGAAAAAATGTCTGTATTTGGTGAGACGATCCACCACAACCATAATTGCCTCTTTACCATTGGATTTGGGTAAGCCAGTAATGAAATCCATAGAGATGTCCTCAAAGACCTGTTGCGGAATTGGAAGGGATTGTGGTAGTCCGGCTGGAGTCAAACTGTCACTCTTCATCCGTTGGCAGGTTTGGCAGTTTCGGACGAAGGTGCGAACATTGGTACGCATACCTTTCCAAAAGAAATTAGCAGCCAACCGATTGAAAGTGCGCGACACCCCAGCATGACCACCTACTAATGAACCATGAAACTCACGAAGTAGAATAGCTCGAAGAGTAGTGTCAGGAGGTACCAGAATCTTACCACGATACAAAATCAACCCATCCTAGAGTGTATATTCTGAAGGCGCAACTGTATCCTTGCCCAAATCATTGAGAATTTGGCGCATAGTAGAGTTGGTATGAGTGGCGAGACGGATGTCATCTATAATTCCAAATAATGGACGTGAAAAAGCCAACAAAGTGGCACCCATCTCTCTCGACAGAGCATCGGCAACTGTATTGGATTTCCCAGAACGATATCGGATTTCAAAATCATAACCGATCAACTTAGAAAGCCATTTCTGTAGTTCTGGGGTATGAATAGTTTGTTGCGTCAATTCCCGCAAAGCCTTTTGATCAGTCATTATAAGGAAACGACGACCCAACAAATATTGCCTCCATTTGCCCACTGCTTGTGTGATGGCGTACATTTCGCGATGGTATGTAGACGCACCTTGCATCCGAGAGCTCAACTTTTGACTATAAAAAGCTAAAGGATGATTGTCTTGAGTCAAAACGGCACCAATTCCCACTCCGGAGGCATCGGTTTCGACCACAAACTCCTTGGCGAAATCAGGGAGACCTAACACAAGAGCGGAACTCAATTTCTGTTTGAGTAAATCGAATGCTGTTGGGCCGAAGGTGTCCACTCAAAGGCGTCTACCTTGCGCAACAGGTCGGATAAAGGCGAAGCTAAAGTGGCAAAGCCTTTAATAAACCAACGATATTAACCGGCGAGGCCTAAAAATCCCGACTTCAATTACAGTGGATGGAATTGGCCAAGCTTGGATAGCTTGCAGCTTGCCAGGATCAACTGCTAACCCCCCTTTAGACACCACATGCCCCAAATACTCGATGGAAGTTTGTCCAAATACACACTTGGATAACTTAGCGACAAACCCATAATGTTGTAATACCTCCAGAACCTGTCGGACATGGTGCAAATGAGTACTCCAATTGCGGCTGTAAATAAGTATTTCATCCAGAAAAATCAAGACAAAACGGCGAAGTAAAGGCTTGAAAATCTCATTCATTGTCGACTGAAATGTTGACGGGCATTCGTTAAGCCGAATGGCATAACATGAAACTCATAATGACCCTCGTGGGTGCGGAATGCAGTCTTGTGAACATCATCAGGTCGAACACGGATTTGGTGATACCCTGCCAGTAAGTCGAATTTAGAAAAAAAAATGGGAACCGCCTAATTCATCGGCAGTCAGAATGGGAAACTTATCTTTAACAGTGATCGCATTCAGGGCTCAATAATCGACACAAAATCTACATGTGCCGTCCTTCTTCTTCACTAGAAGTACTGGGGATGAAAACGGGCTGAAACTCTTACAGATCAGACCACTGGCCAACATTTGCTGTACTTGCCGCTCGATCTCACCCTTGTGAAAATGTGGGTACCGATAGGGGCGGACGTTAACTGGCTTACTACCCGGCAAGAGGTGAATAGAGTGATCGGTGTCGCGAACCGGTGGCAAACCGCGTGGAGGATCAAAGACGGTCGAAAATTCAGTAAGCAAGTGACGCACATCCTCATGAAGTGACGCGGCGTCTTGCTCGACAGCAGGACCTAATTGCAACTGATAGAAGGCTGCCACAGACCCAGTATGTTGGAATCGCCGCAACGTTTGAACTTGCATCGGTTGAGGACCCAGATCAAGCTCACCTTGCCAACGATGTCGAATTCGATCTTGTTGAATTCGAGGGTCAAGTTGGAGAAGTCCATCGTAACTGGACCTAAAGTAGCTAACCAAGCAACTCCAAGAACCATCTCAGTACCTTCCAGGGGCAAGACATAGAAATCGGTGTGCACGTCCGTCTGTTGAACGCGTACCTTCAAATCCCGAATGCAACCCTCAGTTCGAAGTCTTTCGCCGCTACCCACCAAAACCCTGAAATTGGGGGTGGCCGTAACAGGTAATCCCAAATGACGTGCTACTCGTGACTGCACAAAGTTATGTGTGCTACCTCCGTCAATCAGAATCCGCACGTTCTGGCCCTGAATCTCTCCCAGAACCCGAATGGTATTGGGTGTATAACAACCGGCGAGAGCATTAAGAGAGACCAACAAATTCTCGTCGTGGTTCAGCTCCGTGTCTGTAGTATCTACAATCGTCCCAGATTCGTCGACGGCATCATCTGCGGTAGAATCATCTAGCAAGAATAATTGAGGATCGGTACAACGGTGGCCTTTGACATATTTGGCGTCACAATAATAACAGAGCCCACTATCGCGTCGTGCCTGAACTTCGGCTGCAGAGAGTTTGCGTGGTTGAAGGACATTAGGGTGGAGAGGGTTGGGAGTAATCTCCACAGGGGGTGGACGACCTGGCATATTCCGAGGCCCGAATGTGGTACTGGTTGGTGTGGGCAAAAGTGGCACAGACTTGGGCCCGATACTCCGCCCCATTGTACGCTTCAGCTCATTTAGACGGGCTTCATGGAAACGGGCTAGAGACATGGCTTCATTCATGGAAGCAGGCCGTTGAGATAAAACTTCATTTTTTATATCTGAACGGAGACCCGAAATGAAACATCGGGTCAAGAAAACGTCGGCAAATTGTTTGTGCGTAGCACCAGATCCTCAAAACGAGTTTGGTAATCTTCGACGGTCGCCGTCTGCCTGAGTTTGGTCAACTGACCTTCCGGATATTCAATTTCCGTAACGGCAAAGCATTTGCGAATTGACTCGACAAAGTGATCCCAGCCGGCGAGTTGGCGTTGGCGTTACATCCAGCGAAACCACTTTTTAGCAACTCCTCCGTCCATGCGAAACGATGCCATAGTCACTCTGTAATGATCGTCGGTGTGGTAAAAGTCGAAGAAATCTTGCGCTGAAACAATCCATTCTTCAGGATCCACTCCAGTGAAAATGGGCAGATCCACCGAAACAGGTCTTGGCGAAAATGGAAACCCATCGTCGCTGTCCTCATGCATTTTACCCTTGCCCCGAAGCATCCGGACATCACTGGAACTTTCCTGAACGACGGTAGATTGAGCCGGCTGACCCAACTGCTCCGAGATAGAGGTTAACTTTTGCAGAACTTCTTGGATAGATTTCGTGTTGTTGGCTACAGAAGCTTGAAGCTCGAGAAGAGTCTGGTCATGGCGGGAGGAGGCCTCTTGGAGGGTTTTAATGGCGTCGGTGTTACTCGCCATAGCTCAGTGTGGGCAATGAAAGCACCAATTTGTTATGAACAAATTAGATGCGGCAAATTTAGAACAGAAAGAAGGTAGTAGAAGATAGATTGAAATTTTCCTTTAGGGTTTTTACATGGCCTTTAAAGAAAGAACAATCACACTATTTATATCCAACTTCTAGGATAGGACAAAATCAGTTAAGGTTGTTGGAGGATTCCGCTTCCTGGTGCCGCTGAGCAGCTCTACTGCCTCATTCCTTGCTGGTAATCCTTGCTCGGGTGGTTCATCTATCATGGCATTCCCTGGTTCTGACACATTCCCTGGCGCGTGCATAACACCGTGTCTTTTGGCTAATTCCTCCAGGCGACGGTGGGGAAGAGAGAAAAGTAGAAGGTGCAGGTGGCCTATCAGAGGTAGTTTCCATGGCGCAGGAGGTAGATTTTTGGGGGAGTGCTTTGTTTTGGATCTTGTCCATGTAATACCCATTTTTATCCGGACCCCAAATTATATTTCAATCACTTATTCTAATTAAACCAAAAAAATTAATAAAAAAAGGGGCATGCCGCCCATAGGCCTGCCAAGCAAATCCACCCCATGCTTCACCCATACCTATGTTTCTCATTCCCACACTCCACTCAACCTTTTTATTATTTTATTTCCCCATTACCCATTTTATAATCCACACTACAAATTGGGGGCAAAAATCAGGAGAGAGGCTCGCGTCAAATTTGGAGAAATAATTAGGGGTAGCCGGCCATTTCAAAACAAATTGGAAACAATGGAAGCTCTCGGCTATTGAAGAAATATAGGAAGAAGAGCCGACATTCACCTCTCATTTTATTTTGGGTATCTTTTTATGTATGTTTATAGTGCAATCTTTTTTAATCTAATGATGTTTTATTAGTAATCTCTTATTTATTTTTAGTTATTACGTTTTTATATGTTTTTATGTTCATATATTTCTATATATTGTTAGGATGTTTAGATTAATTCTTGATGGTTGTTTAATATTTATTTTTTTAATTTTCTCATATGTGAATATGTGTGTTTACTTTTATCATAATGTGTAGTTGTTTATGGCTTTTATTTGTGTATATGTACGTATGTATATATGTTTTTAGTATGCATCTATGTACATTACGTTATATATACGCGTATTAAGTTGTGTATTACCTATATATGTTAAGTAATATATGAGAGTATATACTATGTTTCTTTTTAGTATATGTTTATATAACACTATATTTATATTTATTATTTTTTGCCATATTTTTTGTATACATATGTGTTATATATTTTAGTATGTGTTATTTTAGATTCCTTGTTATATTAGTTTTTTTATTATTATATTTATGCAAAATAATCTATTTTCTATATGTTATATATATTGATTATATTATTATTATGTATATATACGTATAGTATTCTTACGTATATGTTTTTTGGTATGTGAAACATGTTTTATATTATTATGTATATATTTTTTTTTCTATAACCCATATTTTACGTATAACTTTTTATATTTTCTATGTTTTTATATTAGATATATATATATAAGATTTCATGTATATATTGTTGTTTGTACATATTGTTATGTTATTACGTTAATAATATTTGTGAATAAGTTAGATTAATATTTATGTATGTATGTTTTGGATATGTTGCATTGTGGTTTTTATTTAGGTTTTATTACATGTATATATGTGGTTAATTATTTCTTGAAGTATGTTTTTCTCCTTTTTCACATGTTTTTTTATGTTTTGTTATTGTGATATATCGTGTTTATGTTTTTTATTTGTGTTTAATGTCGTGATAATGTTATATGTATATCATACATTTATATTTTTTTCTTATGTGTTTAAGTATGTTAGAATTAATTAGTTTAGTTTTGGAAGCATGTCTTTTGCATGTTTATATTTATATTTTATCTTATTATTGTAACATGTCATGTTATTTTCGTTCATGCATTTCATTTAATATTATTTATTTATTTACGTTAGATTAGCATGTTATAATGTTAGTATTTATCTTGATTATTATTTATGTTTGTCGTGTTTTTTAAGTTTGCATTACGGATATATAATTGTCAATGCGGCGCCCTTTTATTCGAGCGTAAACGGGGCCAGTATCAGGCGTAGTGATAGTGGTTGGGCATTTACTCTCGAATAACGAGGCCTTTAAAATCTACTCGCATTTATAACCGAATTTTAATCTAATCGTCACTTTAATCCGGAAAGTTTAATATTAATAAAGCGATAATTATTAAAGTACCAATTTTGGGCGGTGTGGGGGTGCTAATCCTTCCCCATCCGTAACCGACTCCCGAACCCATCAATTTTAAATATCTGGTTTTTTACGGTGTCCGGCCTACGTAAGTGTCCGGTGGCGACTCCATTTTTAAATAAAATACGGGTTTCTTCTAAAACTCCACGCGGAATACAACATTTTCAAATATAAAAAAACAACCACCTTTTTTAGCGAGAAAAAACATCGCTACAGATGGCGACTCCGCTGGGGAAATTTTTGTTTTTCAAAAACAAATGAGAGTCAAGCTTTTTCAAAAAAATTACCGCTCTATTAATATCGGAAATTCCAGATTAAAGTGACTATTAAAGTAACATTCGGTTATAATTGCGCGTTTATTTTAACGCATTTAAAATATGGCATATAAACCCGTTTTTTAAGTGGGGGAAAACGCTAATGCTTTCGTGGAGATATCGTTCTCCCGTATGGGCCTAGCAAGTACCTTCGGGGCTCGAGTACCTTATACTTTCGTGAGGATATCGTTCCTTCGTATGGGTATAAGGGAATGGGTCCCCCTGAATTAAACCCGGTTGAAATGAGCCTATAATGGGTGATGACCGGGGGCCTTGCTACTCTTAGTAGAGGACAGCAAGGACAATTATGGTACATCTTAGCACCAAAACTGCATATAGTGAGCCGTAAGAGCCAACCCTTTAGAGCCATGTGAAGCTCTGCCCGATTAGTGGTCACCCTATTTAGGCTCTGGTGCCTTATTTCTTGTTTATGTATAATTTTTTTATTACTCTATTTTTCATTTGTTTTATTTAATCATTTTATTTGGTGCTAACTCGTTGCATTTTATTCTCATCGCATTGATTTCACCTGCATCATTACACAATATCATCGCAATCTTGATTTTGCATTGCATCAATTTAGGACACATTTTGCATGCATATACATTCATTTTCAAAATAAGAAAACTAACTCTAGGGGCACCCTATGACAGCGATACTGGATAAAGTAGAAGATCGGTCATTTCAAAGATCCATACGGAACTCGATACAAAACAAAGATGGCAAACGATGAAAGATTGAAAAAATCGAGCAAGATCGGAAAGAATTACAAGCGAACATAGCCAAGCGGGTTGAGAACAGTTAGCGAGAGTCCAACAGATATGAGGGAACAACTTGCAAAGTCACAACAAGACATCTTTGGGCCAAATGGCACAAATTTGGGATTAAAGCTTCCCGAGCCCGGAGAGGCCTGTTGTAAATCCCTTTGCAAATCCTATACCCACCGGGCTTTGGTGACGAGGATATTATGTATCCTCGGGGTTCACGCCCGTTCAAACCAGGATACAACCGTAAACTCAACCCGGTGATCATTTTCGGGAAAGTCTCATCTACACCAGGTCGGTACTTCGATCCCTATAAATCAGCCATCTGCATCAGAAGTTAAACCCGGGGGCAATCAAGCTGAAAATTTTATCTCAGAAATGGATCATCTGTTTGAGACCGAGGGGCCGAAGGTAGAAGCTTCAAAGGAAATCGAAGATCGATGTAAAAAAACTCGAAGAGAAGTTAGAGGCTATGGGATTAGAGGATACCTTCAGTGGATTCGATGCCAGTGAACTCAGTCTTGTCCCGGATTTGGTATTACCCCCGAAATTTAAGGTTCCAGAATTTAAAAAGTGTGACGGAACCAGCTGCCCTCGCACTCACCTCACTATGTTATGTCGGAGGATGACTGGATATGGCCGAGACGATAAGCTGTTAATTTACTGCTTCCAGGACAGTCTATCAGGATCTGCTGCCCGATGGTATAATCAGTTGAGCCGTTGTTAGATTAAGTCATGGAAAGACTTGGCCAAAGCTTTTCTGGAGTAGTACCGACACGTCAATGATATGATGCAAGACCAGTGGACACTGCAACAAATGAAACAAAAGCATAATGAAAGCTTCAGGCAATACGCTCATTGCTGGAGGGATATAGCAGTTCAGGTCCAACCCCCGTCAGTGAGAGGGAGACGGTGGTTACATTTGTACAAACTTTGGAAGGTCCGATCTTGGGTCGCTTGATAGGCAACACAACTACCAATTTTTTCGACCACGTGCTATCCGGGAAGCTCATTGAGAATACCGTCAAGACTGGAAAAATTGATGACAGAGGTAGTTCGTCCCATAAAAAGCTCTACCATGCAAAGAAAGATCATGAAGTAAACTCTACGGGAGTTTATAATGCCAGTTATTTTAAGCCTATCACAGTTGTGCAACCTCAGGCCATGCCAAGTGCTCACGGTTCCTCAAGCCAAGGCTCTGGTCAGAGGAAGAATACTGAAAACGTAGAATTTACTCCACTACCAGTTTCTTATGGAGAATTGTACAAGCAGCTGTATGATGTCCACATGGTGGCACCCTTTTACCGAGATCCAATACAACCTCCCTTCCCGAAATGGTATGATCCCAATGCAAAATGCGATTATCACGCGGGGCAGGTTGGCCACACCATTGAAAACTGCTTCGGCTTCAAAAAGTTGGTGGAAAAATTCATTAAGCTTGGGGTGGTAAGCTTTGATAACTCAACAAGAACGGCTACAAGTAAAGACCCTTTACCGAAGCATGAAGATGCCAACTGAGGGTGTGTTGAAGGTTTTTTGAACTGGACCATGTTAAGTATTGCACTGTCTTGACCATAGTAGGCCCCCTTGTAGTTTTTATCACTTTCAGAGTAATACCTTTTGTAAACCAACCTCACCGACTTAAGTACAATAGTGGTGAGAGTATTTTGTAAGGGATCAAAACTACAAATAGCAATGTAAACATCTTTTGTTCATATATGAGTCTTGAATATCCAAAATACATCACCCTAAAGTTTCAAAAATATTACGAGAACAGTGTCAGATGATGTCATGTAATGAACAAAATTTTGGGGTATCAACTCAGATAAAAGCTGATCAAACCCGAGATAAGGTTGGGGCACATACAAAAAACCAAGATCCTGACGGGACCAGTGAAGAGTCAGGGGCATCCCTTTGAGGATCGAAAAAATCATGCCACATTCATGCATGTAGTTACATTCATCTTGCATTAAACCATTTTTGCAAACGTCATACATTTAGATTAAGTGCATACACCAAAGTCACCATGCATTTAGGGTAGACACATGTATTAGATACATTCATGCAATCTTGCTTGTACATAACAGGTCTAGGAAAAAGACGGAGTACCCTCAACATGGGGCAATGACAAGAATGCCAACCCTAGTCTTGAAGAAGGCCAAACACGAAAAAGATGGAAACACCCAAAATAAAAGGTATCAGCGACAAAATCTTTGACAATTACTGACCAATGTTTTTTCTTTTGTAGGATTTGATTCCTCCGAAGATGGTGTGACGGATGCAAACAAAAATTCTTTCTAGATCATGCCCTCTGTCGATAGAAAAGCCGGGCAAATTTTTCAAAAAAATTATCTCGCTGTCAGTGGCGCAGTCACCCAACATCTTGCAAATCATGCCTCCTTCAGTGGTGGTACGCCAACTTAATGAAGATCTTGCCTCCGTCGGTGGTGTTGCAGATCAAATTTTTCATCCAAATCCTATCTCTCCGCCGGTGGTGTAATGGATCTCACTCTTTGCTGATCTAGTCTCTCCGACAGTGGTATAGCAGATCAAATCCTATCCAGGTCTTGCCTCTTCGACGGTGTTGCAGCTAGACCTAAATTTTACTCGAAGTTTACCTTTTATTATAATTGTAGCTAAAAAATCAATCCAAAAAGAAAAAAAGAAAAAGAAAAAAAACCAAAAATAAAAAAAAGAAAAAAGAAAAAAAGAGAAAAAATTGAAAAAAAATTGAAAAAAGAAGAAGAAAAGAAAAGAAATGAAAAAAGCAAAAATGAAGGAAAAATAAAAAATGAAGAAAAAAAGAATAAGAAGAAAACTATCCGATCATGCCTCTTCGTCGGTGTCGTAGCTGGATCAAATCTTCAGACCTTGCCTCCTCGTCGGTGTTGTAGCTTGGTCAAATTTAACTGCCGGTTCTGCCTCATCGTCGGTGTTGTAGCTGAACCAAATTCACTAACTTCCGGTCTTGCCTCTTCGTCGGTGTTGTAGCTAGACCAAATTCACTAACTCTTGATCATGCCTCTTCGTCGGTGTTGTAGCTGTATCAACATTACTAACTTTAGACCATGCCTCCTCGTCGGTGTTGTAGCTTGGTCAAAATTTACTAACTTTCTAGTTGTATCAATGGTGTATTTCAAAAAAAAAGAGAAAAAAAAAGAAAAAAGAAAGAAAAAAAAGCAAGAAAAAGAGAAGAAAAAAGAAGGAAAAAAATCAAAAAGAAAAAAAGAAAAAAAAAAAAAAAAGAAGGAAAAAATCAAAAAAATGAAAAAATGAGCTTTCAACCAAGTTCTGATCATGCCTCTTCGTCAGAGTCGTAGCTTGATCACAAAAAAGGACAACTATCTGATCATGCCTCTTCGTCAGAGTTGTAGCTGGATCAAATCCCCGGACCTTGCCTCTTCGTCGGTGTTGTAGCTTGGTCAAATCTAACTTTCGGTTCTGCCTCTTCGTCGGTGTTGTAGCTGAACCTAATTCACTAACTCCCGGTCTTGCCTCTTCGTCGGTGTTGTAGCTAGACGAAATTCACTAACTCTTGATCCTGCCTCTTCGTCGGTGTTGTAGCTAGATCAACATTACTAACTTTAGACCATGCCTCTTCGTCGGTGTTGTAGCTTGGTCAAAATTCACCAACTTTCAAGTTTTATCAATGTTGTAAGAAAAAATCAAAAAAAAAAAAAAAAAAGAGAAAAGAGAGAAAAAAGAGAAAAAAGAAAAAATATGAAAAAAGAAACAAAAGTAGAGAAAAAGAAACAAAAAGAGAGAGAGAAAAAAAGAGAAAAATTGTCAGTTTTCTGATCTTGCCTCTTCGTCAGAGTTGTAGCTGGATCAGACATCAGAACTTTCACCTATCGGTCTTGCCTCCTCGTTAGTGTTGCAGCTGGATCGAATTTTGTAGACCCTGTCTCTTCGTCGGTGTTGCAACTGGGTCGAACTCTCTTTAGGTATTAGCTTATTTATCAATAATGTAACAAGTGGGACTCATTTTGCTTCCCCAACAAACAACCCCCAATTTTGAAGGTTTTGTTTCCCCAAGAGTGACAAGGTAGATCAGTAAAGACAAAAAAAAAGACAGCGCCAAGAGAAAGAAGATCTACCAAAGAAAGAAGACACGCAGCAAAAAAAGGAGAAGTTCAGCCCAGACAGGACAAAAATGTTTATTCTTAGTCTTTGCTCTATTGCTGTTACACAACAATGAGCAAAGAGGGGCAGCTGTAATACCCATTTTTGTCCGGACCCCAAATTATATTCGAATCACTTATCCTAATTAAACCAAAAAAATCAATCAAAAAAAAGAGGCGCATGCCGCCCATACCCCTGCCAAGCAAATCCACCCCCATGCTTCACCCATACCTATGTTTCCCATTCCCACACTCCACTCAACCTTTTTTATTATTTTATTTCCCCATCACCCATTTTATAATCCACACTACAAATTGAACAAATTGGGGGCAAAAACAGGAGAGAGGCTGGCGGCAAATTTGGAGAAATAATTAGGGGTAGCCGGCCATTTCAAAACAAATTGGAAACAATGGAAGCTCTCGGCTATTGAAGAAATATAGGGGGAAGAGCCGGCATTCACCCCTCATTTTATTTTGGGTATCTTTTTTATGTATGTTTATGGTGTAATCTTTTTTTAATCTAATGATGTTTTATTAGTAATCTTTTATTTATTTTTAGTTATTACGTTTTTATATGTTTTTATGTTCATATCTTTCTATATATTGTTAGGATGTTTAGATTAATTCTTGATGGTTGTTTAATATTTATTTTTTTAATTTTCTCATATGTGAATATGTGTGTTTACTTTTATCATAATGTGTAGTTGTTTATGGCTTTTATTTGTGTATATGTACATATGTATATATGTTTTTAGTATGCATCTATGTACATTACGTTATATATACGTGTATTAAGTTGTGTATTACCTATATATGTTAAGTAATATATGAGAGTATATACTATGTTTCTTTTTAGTATATGTTTATATAATACTATATTTATATTTATTTATTTTTTGCCATATTTTTTGTATACGTATGTGTTATATATTTTAGTATGTGTTATTTTAGATTCCTTGTTATATTAGTTTTATTATTATTATTATTATTATTATATTTATGCAAAATAATATATTTTCTATATGTTATATATATTAAGATTATATTATTATTATTATGTATATATACGTATAGTATTCTAATATGTATTTATTACGTATATGTTTTTTGGTATGTGAAACATGTTTTACATTATTATGTATATATAATTTTTTTTCTACAACCCATATTTTCGGTATAACTTTTTATATTTTCTATGTTTTTATATTATATATATATATATATATATATATAAGATTTCATGTATATATTGTTGTTTGTACATATTGTTATGTTATTACGTTAATTAATATTTGTGAATAAGTTATATTAATATTTATATATGTATGTTTTGGATATGTTGCATTGTGGTTTTTATTTAGGTTTTATTACATGTATATATGTGGTTAATTATTTCTTGAAGTATGTTTTTCTCCTTTTTTCACATGTTTTTTATGCTTTGTTATTGTGATATATCGTGTTTATGTTTTTTATTTGTGTTTAATGTCGTGATAATGTTATATGTATATCATGCATTTGTATTTTTTTCTTATGTGTTTAAGCATGTTAGAATTAATTAGTTTAGTTTTGGAAGCATGTCTTTTGCATGTTTATATTTATATTTTATCTTATTATTGTAACATGTCATGTTATTTTCGTTCATGCATTTCATTTAATATTATTTATTTATTTACGTTAGATTAGCATGTTATAATGTTAGTATTTATCTTGATTATCGCATCGTATTTATTTATGTTTGTCGTGTTTTTTAAGTTTGCATTACGGATATATAATTGTCAATGCGGTGTCCTTTTATTCGAGCGTAAATGGGGCCAGTATCAGGCGTAGTGATAGTGGTTGGGCGTTTACTCTCGAATAACGGGGCCTTTAAAATCTACTCGCATTTATAACCGAATTTTAATCTAATCGTCATTTTAATCCGGAAAGTTTAATATTAATAAAGCGGTAATTATTAAAGTACCAATTTTGGGCGGTGTGGGGTGCTAATCCTTCCCCATCCGTAACCGACTCCCGAACCCATCAGTTTTAAATCTCTGGTTTTTTACGGTGTCCGGCCTACCTAAGTGGCCGCTGGCGACTCCATTTTTAAATAAAATACGGGTTTCTTCTAAAACTCCACGCGGAATACAACATTTTCAAATATAAAAAAACAACCACCTTTTTTAGCGAGAAAAAACATCGCTACACGTCCGTAGCTTAAACACCATGAAAATGAAGAGGATGAAGGTGAAGGACAATGGGAGTAGCTTGAATTGGTTTATCCATGGTAGAACTAAGCATGACTAGAGGAACAGATGATGAAATTGCATTTCTTCTGAATTTCTTATGCAGAGGAATAGATCTACTTGATTCTTCCTGTCAATATGCTTTTTGGCTTAAATGAAAAATAGTCCTAAACTATATATATATTTTTACTTTTAGTCCTTAAACTATTTTATAATCAAAATAAGTATCTAAACTATTGTTTTTAGTCATTTTAAGTCCAATAGTTATCTAACTTAAAAATAAATTATTTTAGCCAATAAGATGTTGACATGTCACAAAGATTATTTTGTCCAATAAAATGTTGACACGCCATAAAAAAAATTTTGACCAAAAGATAGTTTAGGGACTAAAAATAAAAAATAGCATAGTTTAAGTATTTATTTTCACAAGAAAATAGTTTAGGTACTTACAATAGCTAGAAATAATAGTTTAAGTACTTTTTTAGATAATATTTTAAGTACTTTTTATAAGAATAGTTTAAGTACTTTTTTCAACCAAAAATAATTTAAAAATAAAAAATATATAATTTAAAGGCTAATTTTTCATTTAAGTCTAAGCTTTTGACCTTATTTGTATGTATGATTTTGTTAAAGAAGTCATATTAAACTTTTAAATGTAACTAGAAAGTGCCCCTTTTTGCTATATTTCGAGAAATCAAATGTATTGATTTCTCATAATTTTTTAAAATAAGAAATGAAATTAGAGTTGAAATTAAATGATTATAATAAATTATGAAAAATAGATTAAATTAGAATATCATACGTGGTAAATAATCAAAGAATGACATAATATGAAAATAATAACACCTAAGGGAAGACAAATATACAAATATGTCAAAATTTAATTACTAACATTTAAAAGTTATTAAAAATTTACTATTAAAAAAGTTATTAGAAATTTGTAAGGATTATTATCCTATACATAGGCGGCTATAAGCGCCTTAATTTTAAAGTTTAGGGTTTTGGCTTTGTGTTTAGAGTTTAGGTGCTTTAGTGTAGTGGTTTAGAATTTAGGGTTTATGTTTAGAATTTATGGTTTAGGGATATGATTTAGGTTTTAGGGTTAGTGTTTATGTTTTAGGTAATATGATTAGGAATTTAGGTTTTAACCTATAAACCCTGATTTTTAACTATAAACCTAAAATTCTGTCAACAACCCATAAATTCAAAACTGCTACACTTAAACTTCTAAACCCTAAATAGAGTCCCTAAACCCTAAAACTAAAGCGCTTGTGTAAACACAATTTTTCACAAGTACTTGTGCATGAAATGATTACCTAATTATAATACTTTAAATACAAAAGATCGAGAATACAATATGCACATATATTTTTCTCTTTCAATTGAAAATATAAAAGATATAATATGAAGTGAGATATAAAATGATACTTAACATGAATATTATTCTCTACATTGATTTTTTTATATAATAAACCATTTGAAACATGATGTGGCATAAAAATTATATATACATAACATACTCAATAAAGATAAGATCCGTTTATACGGTGTAAGAGTTTTTAAGTTTTACACTTTTTTGGATCGTTGGATGAGTGAAATGATTGGCTTAGATTAACAATAAGATATGTGAATATTATCACTTGGGAAAAAAAAGTAAGGAGTTAATCTCATCTATGCATTTCACTCATCTAACGATCCAAAAAATGTGTAAAACTTATAATTTTACATTGTCTGTAAATAGATCTAATCCCACTCAATAATGTCAAATATATAATATAAATTATTATTATGTATAAATATATTTATAATATCCAAATTGAGCACAATGAATACGATATAAAAAAAGAGATCTACTAATTGATCGAGTAGTTAAGGATGCTAATATTATCTCATTTTGTATAAATTCAAATCCCAAATTTATTTTGAAAATATAAATATATTTTTACTTATTAAAAATACAATCTCAAAAAATGAATGCAACACAAATACATGAACATAAATACATAATGTACTAACATAAAATGGTTAATAACATTACAAAAATGTCCTTTTGGATTAGGGCTCGAGAGAGATCGCGAGTTATTTAAATTCGATTCGGTCAAAGTTCGGCTCGATTAAACTCGACTCGAGTTCTTAACAAGCCGAGACGAGCTACTCGTACATGATTCAAAAAGCTCGCGAGCTATTCGAAAATATAATATATTATTAGTTATGATTTAATTTTGAGTTTTAGGGTTAGTTTAGGGTTTAGAGTTTGGTGTGAGATTTAGGATTACGTTAGATTAACAATGGCTTATAGGTTTTTGGGAATAATGGTAAGCAAATAAGGGTTTAGTTCGAGCTCAAACTCTAATTTTTGTTTCGAGTTCGATTCGAGCTAGATAACTTTGAGCTCACGAGCTCTCGAGTTGAGCTTGATAATTTTAAGCTCGCGAGCTTAGCCATGAGCATTTCAAATTCGAGTCGAGTTCAACAATACTCGAACTCGACTCGTTTACGCCGCTATTTTAGATATAATTTTTCAAGCCCAAAAAATAGCTTTTATGTAACCGGCGGTTAACACATAAGTTAAACCTATCAATTTCTTGAACCTCGCCCAACAGCCAACACAAAAGTTAGAACCTATCAATTTCTTGAGTTTAATAATCTTTTGATTATTTTAAAAATAATAAAATCCCATTGTAACAACATAAAACTATAACTTCAATTCTGAACCTTTCTTTATCAGGGCAGTAACTTTTAGCTAGATTCAACCTTGACTGGTACACGACATATTTTTTTCCAAATGTCATGATAGGGTCCAATGTCTTAAACAATACTACAATTCATAACATTTCTTTTCATGACTGAATGACACAAATATCAGTCAGTCATTCTGTCAAGAATATATGCAATGCTTTGGTCCCTCCCACAACTGTTTTTTTAAATGAAAAACTCTTTTTTTAAATAATTTATTGGAGAAGTAACTTCTTATCAACATTATTTGAAAAAATAATTCTCAAATTGCTCACGTAAGAATACATCGCATTCTACAAATACGATTATAGGACTTACTTTCTATAGGACGCGAGGTCCGTCTGATATGGAATGACTTTTCAGATAATCTAATATAAAATTTGAAAAAAAAGACCTCGTTGTTTGCAGAACACGAGGTCCCCGAATATTTAAAGCGACGTAATTTATCACGAGACATAATATCTAGAAACCCACTTTCTATAGAAAGCAAGGTCCATATTACTGGTGTTTTGACAAAAATACGTTAGTGTTTAAGTAAAAAAGTTTTTAAAATATTTTAATTTTAAAAAAATCTTTTAAAATATCTTAAATTATTAAAATTATAAACTAAAAAAGCATGATATTTTTAAAATATCTAAAAATTTAAATATAGATCCTTATAAAATAATGTTTACCATCTTTAAAAGATTTGAAAAAATAAATTTATAATTAAAATAAGAGTTGAGTAAGTCCATTTCAACAAAAAAGAATAAATTCGTGAAACTCGCTTTCTGAAAGCGAGTTTCATCTGATAGGAAAAGACGTTACATTTTCAAAAAAATCCTTTAAAAGATTTTAAAAAATCTTTTAAAATTTATAGATGATAATTAAAAAATCTTAATTTATTGAAAAAAAATATTTTCAAATATCGTAATTCTAAAAATTTTAAAACATGATAATTAAAAATAATTTTAAAAAATCCTAATTATTAGGAGATTTATTCATTTTTAAATAAATCATAATCTAAAAGAAAAAATTAAATAAAAAAATTTAAAAATCAAAAGAGATTCAAATAAGTAAAAAAGATAGTAAAAGATAAAATATAAGGATAGGTTTTATCAAAAAATTAAAATATTTTAAAAATAATTTAAAATAAAAATTAAAAGATAAAAATTAAAAGTAAAATTAAAAATTGAAATTGAAATGGAATTTATTATTTAAAACAGAAAATAAACATATCTAAAATTTAAAAATATAAAAAAATTAATTAAAAATCTAGAAATTTGCTTTTTGCAGAATGCAAGTTCCATTTGGCAGGAATTTTGACAAAAAGACGTTACTGTTTGAGCAAAATCTTTCAAAGTATCTTAAATTATAAAAATTACAAACTAAAAAAGCACAATCTTTTAAAATATCTAAAAATTTAAATATGGATCCTTATAAAATAATGTTTACCATCTTTAAAAGATTTGAAAAGATAATTTTATAATTAAAATAAGAGTTGAGTAAATCCATTTCAACCAAAAAAAGTAAATCCTTTAAAAGATTTCAAAAAATCTTTTAAAATTTATAGATGATAATTAAAAAATATTAATTTATTTAAAAATCATTTTAAATATCATAATTCTAAAATATTTTTAAATATGATAATTAAAAAATAATTTTAAAAAATTCTAATTATTAAGAGATTCATTCATCTTTAAAAAAAATCATAATCTAAAAGATAAAATTAAATAAAAAAGATTTTAAAAATCAAAAGAGAATCAAATAAGTAAAAAAGATAGTAAAAGATAAAAATATAAGGATAGGTTTTATCAAAAAAGATTTTACAAGATTTCAAAAATTATTCAAAATAAAAATAAAATTTTAAAATTAAAATTAAAGGATAAAAATTAAAAGTAAAATTAAAAGCTAAAAATTAAAATTAAAATGGAATTTAGTATTTAAAACAGAAAATAAACATATATAAAATTTAAAAATATAAAAAAATTTAATTAAAAATCTTGGGAACTCGCTTTATGTAGAACGTGAGTTCCCTGCTAATAGGTTATCATTTATTCGAATTGAATGACCGCATCTTTTTAACGAACCTCGCGTTCTGCATGTAGCAAGGTCTATTGAAAACTCGCTTTGGAAGGGGTGCTAGGACTCTTATAAATAGGGGCTCATTTTGTCCGTTTTATCTACTAGATAGTCGGTATTCGATATTATTTTTTAAGAGTGTGAATATTTGATATTCGATATAATGGCAGGGTTACTGAGACTGAATCAAAAACATGTGTTTGACTTTGGGGGGACAAATTCGAAGGTAAAATTATTTTTTATTGAGTTAATTAATTTTTATTAATTGTTATTTATATATTTATTTATTTTATTTTTAATTTTAAGGGACATGAACATGCGTTGACTTGTTACCTCAACCATATCACGAAATCACCTTATCTGGATATTGTTCCGTATTTGGAAGAAGCCGGTTTTGGCCATATTTGTAGTATAATTGGTGGTACCAAGTTGCATCCTCCATTGATAAAACACGTTGCTAGAAAGGTGGAGGTTGGAGACACACATTTCATCTTCTGTGTGGTGAGGCTACGATTACACTACAAGATGTTGCATTGCATATTGGTTTGCCTGTTGACGGAGAGGTTATAATTGGTGTTGCCGAAAATGAGTGGTACCTCTTGTGTTGTGAATTGTCGGTGCTGCTTCAGACAAGTTCGAGGACTAAATGGGGTATTTTTCTTTAAAAAAACTTAATCATTCAAGGGACCTAATTGAAAACTACATGAAAAACTAAAGGACCAAATATGTAATTTTACCCCCTTTAAAAGTGATTAAATGAAATTTGGGCCGGATTGAAAACCATTTGAAACATAGGGGGACTATTGGGTAATTTACTCATGCGACAGCCCAAAAATAAAAAAACAAAATGGGGCGGAGGTATTTATAAGGTAATTTACCCCTTTAAAATTTGACTTAGCTTGATTTAGGGATGAAATTAAAAACGGTTTGAAGGTTTAAAGAACCAGGGAAGGGATTAAAGAATGCGGAAGGGATAGGGGTTAAAAGCTAAAAACGCGGAGGGACTATTTGGTTATTAGACCATTAAAAAAAATAAAACCTATAAAACGACCCTTTTGGTTCATTATTGAAACTTTTGCCATTTTTACCCTTAAAAAACCTTTGCCAACGCCGGTGACATCGCAAAACCCAAAAAACATTTTTCTTTGTTTTTTTAACCTAAATCAAAACCCAAAAACAAACCCTCTTTTTAAAACCTATTTTTTTCGAAACCTATAAATAAAAACCTAGCACTTTTATCAAGAGGATCAGCCCTCATCGGTTCACAAAATACGATCGGAGATCGAAGACTTTTCACCTGTACAAGGAATGACCGAACCCCTCGATAAACTCTAAACCCTCTCTCCTGTTTATATTTGTTGTTTCTTTGTTGTTTTATGGATGCATGCAAAAAAGAAAAAAGAAGTCGAGCGAATTACCACTGAAACTCTAGATTTTTTTATTGATGATCTCAAACTTGTTACAGATAGATAGAGATTTCTTCTTTATATCCCGATTTTGTTTACAATAATAAGTAATCTTTAAATACGAAAACTGTAGATGATGTGTTATGACATTTCTCTTTTTTTATTGTTTCATGTGTACTCGGTGGTTGAGAGAGTTGGTGGTACGGCGACATGGTGATCCTCGATGAACGGGCGGCCGTTGATCTTGACACGCGGCGATAGTCAGTGAGGGGAGGGGAAAGGACCCTTACGGTCAGATCTGATCTGGGCCGTTGGATATCCCTTGAAGATGAACGGTCCATATGGCTTTGGAAAGACGTTGTGGCATCCCATGATGAAGCCACGTGGCTCGTGGAAGACAAACGGTTGGTGCGTGCATCACACTTGCGGCCAGTTGAAGGGTTTCTTAGATGATCTGGAGCAGTTGGATCAAATCTGATCCAACAGTCCAGATGAGGTTGCGTAGAAAAAAATAATAATTAGGGATTTTATCAGATATTTGTTAGGGTTTTGGGCCAAACGGACCTGTGTTAATGTAATGGGTTTGTAATGGACTATGAACTATTTAATAATATAATGGATTTTATATTTAAATTGGCTATGTTTTATATTCTAACCCATTTTACACATTAACAACAATAAAAATTAATAATAATAATAATAACAATAACAATAAAAATAATTAATTAATACATATAATATTAATATGCATGCAACATATATACAAAATACATACAAATACCATACATACACATATAACAAATACACACTTACGTGCACATATACATGCATATAATAAGCATACACTCATTTAATAAATATAGAGCATATTAAGGGCAATAATAATATATACATATTTATTTGATGATG
The DNA here is from genome assembly GCA_019671005.1 of Hibiscus mutabilis. Lineage (NCBI taxonomy): Eukaryota > Viridiplantae > Streptophyta > Magnoliopsida > Malvales > Malvaceae > Hibiscus > Hibiscus mutabilis. The sequence continues at coordinate 14,917,448 of CM033713.1, read as the reverse complement.
TTAAAGACATATAATATTAATTATAATTAACTAATAATATTCAAACATAATATTATACAACCCGGACAAAAATGAGTGATTGCAATTATTATTATTATTTGAGTTTAGAGATATTTCATCAATTTTTTGAATAATCTAAATGTGATTACAAGTTAGTATTTGTTCATACATATTTTTAATTTTTTAATAATGCACACATATCTTGTAGACAAAGCGATTGAATCTGAGTCTTTTAAGATGAACATCATCCACTTTTCCACTGTGACCACTAGTTGAGTTAAGAGATATTACATCAACTTAAATAAGAATCGTTTGTCCCTCTATCATGCCTTAAAATGTGTCTACCTATCATTTTTTGATATATATATCAATTCCATTCATTTTCTTTTTGATATGAATAAAAATTTCCTTTTTATTCCTTGAGAAAAGAAATTATTAAAGCAACTTTTTCTTTTTTACTACTCATTATTGGATCAGTCTTCATGGAAAAGTAGTTTAGGAAGTCAACTGTATTGCTACTGAAATGAGAATGTTAATAAGGAAGTAAAGAAGACACGTGTCAGAAAATGATAGGTGGGACACGATGAGGATTTTTGTCCAATTTGTTAAAAATCCAATTTAATATCACTTATTTTTTAATATACAATTTGATACAATGTTTATACGATTTAGTCTCATCTCCACGCATAAACATGAAGATATTGAGCGCTTAAGCATGCTCGATCTTATGTCTCGATATCTTTTGTACCAACATCATGTCAATTGAAGTAAACTCAATCGACAAATATTTAAATTGATCAAAAAATTACTTATAAACTAAGATGAAATAGCAATAAAAATATATAAGTAGAGACATTTAAACAGAACCTTAATATATGGTATTTTGATATTGACTCAATGCATATATTTATGTATTTTTAGGACCAATTATGAAGTTCAGTCTTTTGGGGTGTGTGAATGTCATTCAAACTTTTATATATTTTACAAAAATCACCGCGAAATAAAATGTCTACGACCAGGCATTTTGATATGTTGACTTCCCTTATATAAATCGATACGAGTTTAAAGAAGTAACATTAGCTTTTAAATTATGTCTTAATTTAATAAACGAGTCAATTGAGTGGTCTGAATAAAAAAGTGAGTGTTATTTTTTATAAAAAATTTAAGTTCGAGCAACTTATCTGTATGATATATGTGTGTTCAAAATGACGAAAACTAAAGAACATACACTATCATAATGACCGTGTATTGGATGACCCTCCTGATTACCCGGTAAATATAAATGCTTTGATATGGCTCATTCTATCTGTCTAGATTTCGAATTTATCTTTATTTTATTTTTGAGTATTTTTAATGTTGTCTCTAATAATATTTATTTAATTTTAATTATTAATAAAATAAAAATACGCTTTATCAATAAAACTGTAGAATTCAAATTGTTTTTTGAAAGAGGTACCACCTGAGCCCTTTATTAAATAAGAAAAAACCAAAAGACAAACCATAATTACAAACTAAAAGACAACAGCTAAAAAGTCAAAGACAAGAAAACAAATAGAAATAAAAGGACAGTGGCTCAGATGATCCAGAACTTCTTGCTTCAACAGCGTCGAAACAATAAAAAACTTAAAGCCAAAAGGGTAGGGAGAATATCAGAAATAAGCCTGCCCGGAATGCACATTGGACTTCATTAATGCAGATATCTAGAACTGATTGCATTCTATTAGTCAGCATCTTTAAAACGATTTTGTAAAGGACATTGCAAAGACTTATTGGTCGGAATTGCGACATGTTGTTTACATTACTAACCTTAGGGATAAGAACAATATAAGTCGAATTGATAGCATGTAGCGGATGAATACCTTCAAGCACCCCAATACAATAATCGGATACTCCATCACCCACTTTATGCCAAAACTATCTTCCCCTGAAGCCTTTAAAGGACCCATATGTCGAATCTCACAATAAACCTCCTCATGAGTAAAATCTCGAAGCAATTCTGCATTCATATCAGGAGAAATACACTGCTCAATACCTTCCAGTATCACAGACGGATCTGCAGTTCTATTGGACTGAAATAAACTCTGAAAATAGTCGGATGCAATCTGGTCAATCTACTCATCAGTCTCAACCAAAGTAGTATCAGTTCCCTGAAGCTTAGTAATACGATTGTTCCATCGACGATGGGAAGCAAATCGATGGAAAAACTCGTGTTTTTGTCACCGAAACGCAACCAGTTGGCTCGGGCGCGTTGCTACCAATATAATTCTTTACGGTCAGCCTCCAAATTCAAAGCTAATTTCACATTGGTAATCTCCTCGAGATTTTCATCGGAAGGGAAAGCTTCAAGCTTCATTAAGATCCTGTAACCTGCGCTGAAGGTTCTTTGTTGTGAGCTTTTTAGTTGTTCGAATGTTACGAAACCAGGAATCTAGAACTATTCCTTAGATTCATTCTTATTTTATAGGCATAGTACCAAAAAATGTCCATAACATTTGACCGAATAGTCACTTTGACCCTTATTCTTTTTTTAAAGCAATTTAACCCTCAATGTTTCATTTTGCGTCAAAATAGCCCCTCCATGAATGAAAATTGTTAGTCAACTGACGGTAAACAACTTAAAATGATTTGACAGAATGACACGTCAAAAGAAAAAATAATTTATATTTTATACAATTTTATAAAATTATTTTTTGATTGATGTGTCATTCTTAAGTCTGCATATTTGTCTATATGACACTGCAATCGTAGCGTGCACTGTCATATAGATTTGTCACGTCATTTCAAGTCATTTACCGTTAATTGACTAATAATTTTCATCCGCAGAGGGGTTATTTTGACCCAAAATAAAATATTGAAGGTTAAATTATTTCAAAAAAAAGAATAAAGTCCAAAATGACATTTAATTAAATATTAGGAGCATTTTTTTGATATTATTCGTATTTTATATTGCAAAGATGCCCAAATTCCAAACTTCACCTTTTTATCACTTACCAGTCTCCTGCAAGCCCAATCCACATTAAAGAGAGAAAAAAACATCAACAAAAGTAGGGATGAAAAAAAATCCGTACCCAACGGGTTATAGCTCAATATGATTATTATTTTTAATATGAGATCATGTCAGATAAAAATTTAAAATTGGATGGATCGAGATAGGTCGAGTTTAGGGGAACTCATTTCTGAATAATTAAAAAAATGTTGTTATATATTTATATATTATTAGTTAAGTTTTAATTGTAAAAGTTGATATATAAAGTATTAGAATTACAACAATAAATCAATTACTACTTAGATTTTATGTTACTAAATTGGATAAATTAGTAGTTTACTCAATTATGTCCATATTTTAAAAAATATGTTAAATTCAATCGAGTCAAGTTGGGGTCGAACTTCCAGCTATATTTTCAAGTAAGATTTGTGACTAGTAAAACAATATTTAAGTTTAATTTGGTTCGATGCCCAATTTTATTAGAATCATATATGCTATAATTACGACTTAATAGCTAAAATAATAAAAATTCAAATCTCCTAATTTAAAAGAATTTGAATAATTTATTCAAAAAAAAAGGAAATTGAATAATAGAATCACGTTAAAACGTTTCATCCAATTTAATTAATATCACTTATGCAACTAAATTTAATTAATATCACTTATGCAACTAAATTCAATTAATTAGTCATAATATTAATAGTTAGCATAATTATATATAAATAACAATCTTTTTATTGTTTTGTACAACAATTATGCAAGTATACAATTGAACACTCTCCCCCTCTCTCCCTAACTCCAAAAATTGCACAAGACTATAGAAATATGAAGTATTCATAGATATGTTTTCTTATACTTTTTTCTTATACCATTACATTATAATTATTAATGATTTATAAATATAACCTTTAAGAAGCACTTCAAATGTACTTTTTATTGTGTATATGAATAAATCCCAACCCTCATAAGAACTCTTAAATTTTATGCGTAGTTGCACATTCCATAAACGCAATATTCACCGGGATTGCACCGGTGGTTGCAAGCGCCGCAGTGCCTTTTGTCGAAAGCAATCTCGACGCACTCTCCCCGGCAGCAAACTTGGGTGAACTTGCACTTCCTCTTGCATGCACCGCAGTTGTGGTTGTCCGTGGCCAAAAAGACACATTTGTTGTTGCAGCAAGTGGAGGTGGTGCCGTCTTGGATGTAGCAAACATCCTCGTCTTTGTGGCAATGGTCGGCGGCTCTAGGGTTTCTACCTCCTTGCTGGAGGAAACGACTTACCCTCTTGAAACTACTCGGCTTTGGCAGTAGGGGTGGTCCAGCCTTTAGGAGCAAAGTAGGGCTCCTTCCCGTGTCGGCATCGGCGCCGATGGTTCCCGTTGCTAAAGCGATCATTATCGCTATGGTGACGATGATTTTGGTAAGTGACATCTTGCTTTTTTGTTTGATTTCAGTCTCGAGTTCTTGAATGGTGTTCTTTCTTTCTTTTTGTGTGAAGGAAATAGAGAGAAGTTTGAGATATTTGGCGATGGAAATGGTAGGTATGTGGGCTTTATAAAAGAAACAAGGGGGAGTTGACCAAAGAAATAAAGCAAGGTGTATGGTCGAATTCTTAAGCTTAATTAACAAATTATATTTGAAGAAATGAAGTAAATTAGGGAAAAATGTAGGTTTTATTAGTTCTTAAGCTAATCGGTATTATTGTTGCATTCATCTCAAGTTTTCATTAATTCATGACTACTCATATTTGTTATAGTTAATTAAAATAGTTTTAATAAGGTGTAGTTAAAGGTTTTCATACTTCGGTTTTAACCAAATTAATTGATCGAACTAAATTTTTGTTAATTAATCAGTTAATTTTAGGTATATTAATCGGTTAACGGTTAATATTTTTTAAACTTTGATTATCGGTTAATTCGATTTGAAATCGGCCAGTTAACTGAATTAACCGAAATCATTATATATTACATATATCTATATTTGGTCAATGATCTTTTAAACGTTATAAATGATCATTAAATTTTTTGATATATTATAAAATGATCATTAAACTTTATCAAATTAGCACAAAATGATCATTAAATGTATTGAATTATTACAAAATGATCATTAAACTTTTCAAAATTTATTACGTGCAATGAGTCAATCATCATTTTGTAATAATTCAATAAGTTTAATGATTGTTTTGTAACTTATGAAAGTTCAACGACTGAAAAGATCATTTTAACATAGTTTAGTGATCATTTGCATAATTTACCCACAAGTTTCGGTTAATTCGAAAACCAACCGAATTAATTGAACTTTTTCGGTTCGATTAAAAAAATTGGTTAATGAATTTTGGATAGTTTGGTTCGGTCTGCTAATCGAACTAATCAATTGAAAATCCATAGGTTTAGTGATAAATGACTTGCATCGTTTAATTTCTTTATTGATTTGTCAATTTCAAGTTCAGAGTTTAAACCTAAACCAGGGATGGACATTTTACCCGACCTGGCCGGGTTACGATCCAACTCAATCTGATCGGGTCTAATTTTTTAATAAAAAAGTCAGGGTCGGGTTAGATCGGGTTTTTGTCAAAGATGAAGTCGGATCGGGTTCGGATTTAGGATGGAAAATATATGTCTTGGCCCATGACTAATAGTGAAATTTTCTCATAATTTTTAGGGATATTTGTAATAATACCCCCTATTTATATTTTTTCATAATTAGATCCTTAAAATTAATTTTTTATTTATAATTTAGTCCTTAAAATTATTATTTTTAACAATTAAGTCTCCTAAAATTATTCTTAATACAATTAGGTCTCTAAAATTATTTTTTAATAGGTCGGGGTTGGGGTCGGGTTGAGGGTATTTATTTTTGGGTCGGGTTTTTTAAAGAATGAGGTCGGGTCGGGTTCAAGTTTAGGGTAATTATTTTTTGGTCGGTTCGGGTAAGCTAAAAACTCGACCCGACCCGTGCCCATCCCTAAACAGCTCAATATGACGAAGAACAAAAATCATTTACTTTTTTGGTACATCTTTTTATGCTCTAACAATAAAAAACTTAAATTTTAAGTCCTAATTTTAAATCTTAAACTCTAAAAAATACACCCTACACACTATACCCTAAAATCTAATCATAAATTCTAATCCTAAACCTTAACTCTAAACCTAATATTCTACCGTTGGGACATAAATATGAACATAGAAAATGACAAAAGAATTCTATTCTTAAAAGAATCTCTCAAAACACTTATTTATAATAAAAATAATATAGATAGAATCCAATTTTGAGACAAGTGTATCAATTTTTTTAACAAAATAACCTAAAATTAAAATACATATATAGTATCTTTTAAATCGATTAAGTCTTAATCTGATTGATACAATTGAGGTTACAATATATTAAGAGGACATAAATTTAAACACATTTAAACATCCGTTTTCACGCAAGTATTATTTAACACAATATTCTTCTTTTACATCCGTTATACTAAACGAGGGGATAACATATATTTTTTATGCCAAAAAGGTATTATGGTAAGTAATGTGGAGAACATCAATTGAGTTCACTAGCTTGTTAAATTCAATCACGTCAAACTTTGGTAACTTAATATATATGTTTTGATTTAAATATTTATATTTACTTGGAATTTTATAAAGTTACTTGCAAATCAAGATAAAATTACATGCAAAGAACCTTAATTTATGGTATCTCAACATCGTCTCGATGCATATATATTTATGTTTTTTTTTACAGCACTTAAGTATGAACATTTTGTTTGGATGATTTGAATCTTATAAGTTATTTAATTAATTGTTTTGTTGTAACATTAAGTTTTAGGCATGTGCTAGTGCAACAATCACATGGTGTCCTAGAAAGTCAAAAGTGGCCGGGGGTAAACTATTAATGAATCCAAGAGAAAATTAATTAAAAAAAGGTGCTATTACTTAGTATAGGCTGGCCTGAGGAAATTTAGCCTTGCCCTCTGGCTAAGCAAAGTTAGGGTTTTCCCATTTTAAGAATTTTAATCAAAAATGAGATTTAAAAAATGACGTGTTTATTAGAGAAACCAATGCTTGAGGACAAAGCTTATATAAAATATTAATGTATGTTAGCAAGCTAGCAGTGAAAAATAAAATTTGGTGTTGCTGTTTATAGTGCACAAAGTAATTAAAAGTTATATTATAAATGTTCACCGAACTTTTAGGGCAGATTCATTTTGGTCACCGTACTTTTAAAATATTCAGTAAGGTCACCTAATTTTTAGTTTGATTTTAATATAGTCACCGAACTTTTAGGACGGATTCATTTTGGTCACCATACTTTTAAAATATTCGATAAGGTCATCCAACTTTCAGTTCAATTTCAATATAGTCACCGAACTTTTAGTTCGCTTTCAATATGGTCTATCCCGTTACCTCCCGTTAAAAGCTAACGTTAGTTTTTGTTTTTCCTTAATAAAAAAATGGGTAAATTACACCAATCATCACTCAACATTCTTCTCACTCCTATTTTGGTCACTAGAGTTAATTTTTTTAATTTAATAACTTAACTTTCGAATCGTTCATATTTTGGTCACTCTCAAATGACATGGTTATACAAATAGAAAAATTTGATTAATCCTTAAAAAAATCGAGTAATGATTTTTTTACTTTGCTTATTAAATTTACCATATTACTATATTTGATATTTTAATAAGCAAAGTAAAAAAATTATTGCTCGAATCAAATATTCTAATTAACCGGACAATCAATTATCTGATTTAATTGGTACAATATAAGATTGAGAAGTGAATAATTTGAATTTAGCAATTAACCAAAATAATTTTTAAGGATTAATTGAACCCAATTTCGGTACAAAATTTTAAAATAAATTATTTCGATTCGATTACGGTTCACAGTTTTAAGCAAAATTGATTAACTGATATGATCTAGTATATATAATATTTGTAACTTTTATGCATTAAAATATCTTATACTCTAATGGTTTTGATACCTTTATGATTTTTTTTAAGTTTTGGCTCTTGGTAGAATTAATAGGTTTGAACTTTCAATTTTTGACTTTCTAGTTGTTTTTACACTTTTATCACAACCAAAAATTTATTAAATTTACCATATTATCATATTTGATATTTTAATAAACAAAGTAAAAATCATTTCCAAAATCAAATATTTCAGTTAACTAGTTAATCGATTATCTGATTTAATTAATATAATATAAGATCGAGAATCGAATAATCTAAATTTACCAATTAACCAAAATAAATCTTTTAAGGATTAATCGAATTTTTCTATTTGTATAAAAATGTCACTTGAGAGTGGCCAAAATATGAACAATTCGAAAGTTAAGTTATTAAATTGATTTTTTAACTCTAGTGACCAAAATAGGAGTGAGAAGAATGTTGAGTGATGATTGGTGTAGTTTACCCATTTTTCTATTAAGGAAAACAATAACTAACGTCATCTTTTAACGGAAGGTGACGGGAGGGACCATATTGAAAGTGAACTAAAAGTTCGGTGACTATATTGAAATTGAACTAAAGTTTAGTGATCTTATCGAATATTTTAAAAGTACGGTGACCAAAATGAATATGCCCTGAAAGTTTGGTGACTATATTGAAATCGAACTAAAAGTTGCATGACCTTATCGAATATTTTTTAAAAGTACGGTGACCAAAATCAATATATCCTAAAAGTCCGGTGACCATTTATGTAGTTTACCCAATATTAATGTATGTTAGCAAGCTAGCAATGAAAAATAAAATTTGGTGTTGCTGTCTATACTGCACAAAGTACTTAAAAGTTATATTATAATAAGAAATGCCGACCAGGAGACTGCCAAACGACACGAGAGCGGAAATAATTCAAAAGTATAATAATTAATTTTATATTAATGATATTTTTATAATAATTAATAGACTTAAATGAAAAATAAGTGTCCAAAGTATAATATTTTTGAACTTTAGGTGCCTAAAGTATTTTTTTGTAAAAATAGGTGCTTAAAGTTTCAAAAGTTAGAATTTTAGGTGTCCGGCTGTTAAAAAAAACGTTATCTATTTAAAATGCGACACATGGCATAAATATTGTTTTTTAATTATTTTTAAAAAAATTAAAATTTAATTTAAAAAAACCTAAAATTTATAAAAATATTCAAATCAGTATCTAAATCCCTAAAAATCCCCAAATCTCAAATCCCCAAATCCCTACCCCGGCCGCCAACACTGGCCTTACCCTTTTGGTCGCCAGACCTAGCCGACCATTTCCCCTCACCCTCGTCGCGGAAACCTACAACGGTGTGCGAATCAAACACTTCACGTCGAATGTGAAATAACCGTTCGATTAGCACACCGTTCGTCGGTTTTCGGCGACGGGGGGTGAGGAAAAATGGTCGGCTAGGTCCAGCGACCAAAAGGGTAGGGCTGGCGTCGGCGGCGATAGCGATGAGGATTTGGAGATTTGTGATTTAGGGATTTAGGGACTATTTAGAAAATTTTCTAATTTTAAGATTTTTTTTGTAAAAATTTAAATTATTAAACAAAAAATAAATAAATAAAAACTAAAAATGAGACGTGTCAAATTTGTATTGTTAACAGTTTTTTTTAACTTTTTTAATAGTCGGGCACCTAAAATTCCAACTTTTGAAACTTTAGGCACCTATTTTTACAAAAATACTTTAGGCACACCCCATTCACTGAAACTCTGAAAGGTCCCTTCCAATCTTCCGTTCCTCCGCACCGAAGGCTAGGTCTTACTCGACCTACGCTCATCAAAGATGGCAAATCAAAACCAAAAACACTGGAACTGTGTTTGAGATGTACCTTCCTCTTGATCATTGCATTTACTCTAAAATGGGCCAGCCCTTCTTCCTCCTTGAAGTCTGGCCCCCTTTGCATCGAACCTTCTACCTCAAAGTTCGTTGCACTATTTTTGCATCGACCCTTCTACCACGAAGTTCGGTGCCCATGGTTACATCCGCCTTCTTGACTAAAAGTTTGGTGCACTATTCTTGCATTAATTCTTCTTCCTCGAAGTTCGGTGCCCCTTCTTGTGTTGGCGCTTCTTCCTCAAAGTCCACCGCTTCTTTCCCATCTTGTTGACGGGTCGAGTCTCCACGGTTGCTAGGTCCCTCTTCGGCTTGGCTTCCTTCGACCTTATTACAGATGCAGTCTCTGAAGAAATGTTCTTCACCTGAACACTCTCGGCAAGCTTCTCCGTAGCCTTCTCGGGCACGCTCAACCCACTATGCTCTTCCTTGCTCAAAGTCTGCTGCTTCTTTCTCTTCTTGCCCCTCGATCGTGTTTCCTTGGTTGCTATGCCCCTCAACGGCTTAGCCCCCTTCGATTTTCCTTTGGTCTCTGAAGCAATGTTCTTCACTTGAACATCCTCGGTAAGCTCTTCATCAGCCTTCAATGGCTTGGCCCCCTTCGACCCTTCTCTGGTCTCTGAAGCAATGTTCCTCACTTGAACATACTTGGTAAGCTCTTCATCAGTCTTCTTGGACATAATCAACCCATTCTGCTATTGGTCTCCATTTACCTTGGCAGAACTTGAGTAATATACAGAAAGCATTTACTCTAAGCTTTTTTTAGTGTTTTTTTTGTTGTTCTTTGTGTTCTTTGAGTATTCTTTCAAAGTTCTTCCTCGCTCGTCTCGTTTGATCCAGTTTCGCGTAGAACACATCGTGTTTCTCGGTGCTAAGGAAGTTTGATCTTCCAAGAGGGTTGGGAAGGTGTACTTAGGCGTTTGTCCAGAGTTACATTGCCTAAGGTCTCACGGTTCCCTTGGTGGCTAGTCGTGCCACATTGGTGTTCGAAGCTTCCGCATCTATCGAAGTCTTAAGGGCTTGATCGAGCCTTTGCCGAGTAAGAGTACTCGTCAAGGCGTCATTAAGGCTGACTTAGGCACATAATCGACCAAGTAGTGTCACGGGGTGTGTAAGGCCGCGCGTTCCCGAGCGTTGAAACTCTAGGGGCATGACAAGTGGTATCAGAGCCGAGTTGAGTGGGCTTGCATTCGGGCCAGCTTGCAGTTGAAGTCAAGCGTGGTGAAGATTTGCGTTCGAGCCAGTCAGAGTGAGCGAGCGAGCTAGTTCATGGCAAAGAAGTAACCGATATGGCACCAAAGAGGAATACAATGACAATGAACGAGGTAAGAGAATCTTTTGAGATCTTTGATGAGAGAACTGATTTTCTCAAGTCTTAGATAGAAGACTTGTCTGAAGCCTCAACATCGTTGGAGAAAAGGGTCGTTAGACTTGAAGAATCCTAAGAGGAGGCCAAGGAGACCTAAGGTGTTGTAGAGTCCCGACTTGACCAAGTAGAGTCCATGGTGGATCAGTTCAAAGACGAGACACGACAAATTCTCAACGAGTTGAAGATGGTCCGAGAGAGTGACGCTCGTGAAGCCGAGATGAGGGCTTTGCGAAAATAGGTGGATGAGCTTAAGAGTGAGATACTCAGTTGCAAGACCGCAATGAGTGAAAGGGGTGTGCTCAATACCTTCTTAGAGAGACTTAGACTGGGGGTGAAATAAAAAATGGTATACTTTGGGCACTTATTTTTCATTTAAGCCTAATTAATATTATCTTATAATATAAAAAATCAATACATAATTATATTCGGGGTCGGCTCTGGCTTTTGGTGGCCCAAGGCGAATTTAAAAAATGGCACTAAATTAAAGATTTAAATTGCGGTTACAGTCTTATTTACGGTCGTGTTACATTTATCGTGGTTGCAGACATTACATAAGCTATTTCGGTCACTGCGAGTATCGCGGTTGTGAATTTTTTTTAATAACATGCGCTATTATGGATATAACGTTTGCAAGTATCGCGGTTTCAAATGGTGTCGCTACCGACATATAACGATCGTTGTTGCGGTTGTATACCTCTATTTAAATCCTTATCTCTAATAGCAAGTAATGACAAAAATTAAATTTTAAGTGTAGATCCATAATAACAAGTATTGAAAAATTGGGCCCCTTAATAACAAATATAAAAAAATTGAATTTTAAGAGTTGGTCCATAATAACAAATATTAGAAAAACTGGTCCCCTAATAAAAATATTAAAAAAAATTAAATTTTAAGAGTAGACCCCTAAATATAAATATTAGAAAAAAAATTAGCCTCTATTAATAAGTATTGAAAAAATCAAGCACACAATAACAAGTATTAAAAAAATTAGATCTTTAACAACAAATATAATTCGAAAAAAATTTACAAACATGTAGCTTCCCTGAAAGGTGGGCCCTGGACGGGGCCTAGGGTGAGATTTATATTTTTCCAATGAAACATGTCTAGAAAATATTTTTATTATAAATATAATTTTTGTAAACACAAACCTAATTAGTGGTGAACGTTCGATAGAGTCAAAAAAAATTTAAGTTAGTCTAGTTATGAGTCATATTTTACGACTCAAATTTTATTTGAATTTTTTTCGATTCCAGTCGAGTTTATAAAATTTAAGTTCGAGTAGAGTCAAATTTTTGAGTTTCTGTACAAATTTAATTGTAATTATTTATAAAGTTAATAGTACATATTGATTCCAATTTAAATAACTTTCTATATCCATATACAATATATATGTTTCTTCATGTTTTTTCATATGTGGTATATATCATGAAGAATTGAGTGACTCGACTCGAACTTGACAACTGATCCATCAATTATTATAAATTTTGAGTTATTCGAATTTCCATTTTACAAGTCAAACTTTATTTGAAATTTTTTCGAATCGAGTCAAGTTTATGAAATTACGAGTCGAGTCAAGTTTATGAAATTATGAGTCGAGTCAAGATGAGTTAATTTTTTTGCGTCGAGTCGAAAAAATAAAAAAATTTAAGTTGAGTCGAGTTTTACTCACCTTAAACTTAATTATTATGCTTTCGTGCAAGTAAATGGTAAATGAACACACTTAAAATGCTTCTCTCCCTTCATTTTAACTCCAAAAATCTATTTAGATGTATTTGAGTCTCGATTTGATGAGATTTGGTGATGACTTGTAGGGTGCGTTTGGTTTATGAAATGTAAAATTATCTCCAGGAATATGGTTACTAGAATGTAACATTATTTGACATATTATTGGGAATATTGCATTACCTTGTTTGGTTTATTTGACAGGAATATAAAATGACAGTGTTTGATTGAGGAAATATAAAATTATCTAAAAGTAAATTTTACTAAATTGTCCCTATGATATATTTTCTTATTTCTAAGTGACGCTCAACAAATACATATAAATTAGAATATTAGTAACTTACTATAATACATATTTTTACTAGAAAATGTAAAAAAAAATATCAATAATAACTAATCAAAGTTAAAAGGAAGAAAGAAGAAAATATATAATATATACTGTATACATAAACCTCGTATCTTATAAATTTATTTTAAGATAATTGAATTGTATTACCTTAGGAAAAGCAGAAATTCGCAACAAGGAAACAACATACATGAGACTTTCTATAGCTATATTTTATACATTGTTAACAAAATCAACTAACCACAAATTACTACAAAGATTATTATTTACATTTTACACTCTACAGTCAATCTACAAATTCTTGTATGAATATGAACAGAGGTCAAGGACAAACTCCTGTCTTGTTTGAAAAAGGACATGCACAAATGATATGGTCCCTTGCATCAGCACCATTAATGCAAAAATTATAATCCAGCTGCGCATTCGTTCCCATAGTTCTAAGCCTTTCTTTAGATGGCAACTGATCTACAAAGTCAGCCAGAAAACAATAGATAATTTAGACATATACATAGGAAATCATACCGGCTTTACTGTTATTAATGGTAATTAACACTGGTCTCTTGCTACTTTTAACTGTCATTTTACAGCTCCTAAGGCGAGTATTTAATGGAATATAACTTCACAAAACGGAACAGGTGCAACTGCTTCTACTAGGTACATCAATAATTACTGTTTCGACATTTGAAAATCTAACATTTTTATCCTAATCTGGTACCAATAAAGAAGAAGGGTTGAAAAGAAAATAAAAGATATTATTACTAGATAATTGAATGGTTTAATAGTGCTGTGGAGCTTGGGTTGACATCAAAGAAAAAAAATGGAATCATCGAGACAAAGGGACGATGGTTTCAGCGTATTTTTCTAAGGAGTAAACAGTTTGGAAGAAGAGTGATTCGCCATTTTTTCTAGTTATTTTTAATAAAAATTAAAAATCAAAAGGTATTTCCTTCCTAGTAATTTTAATCCAAAATAAAAGAAAGATTCAACATATAACAAGCAAGAGGGGAGAAGATTTACTTGAGCATTGAGAAGGAGAATTGGTATTTGTTTTTGCTAGGGATTTACGAACCTTACAGAAACAAAAAGATGATTGTGAAATGAATATTATAGTTTAGGGGTATTCATGTCCAAAGTAACGAGAATTGTGTAATACCTAAGAAATCAAAGGAATTGACATTCCCACCATTTAACTCAAAACACACTATTGTTGGGAATATTTTATTACCCCTCCTAGGGAATTATCTCAAACTAAACGTGGGCATGTGATTCTAGAAAATATTATTACCCCTGCTAATAATCTTTTTCACGAACCAAACGCCCCCTTAGGGTGTGAAGATACACTATAGTATAATTGTATCAAAATTATTATTATTAACCCAGTAATTTCACAATATAATTATAAAAATTCTAATTTTCTATACACGCCATAATTAATCTTAAATATTTGTATCATATTTGGAAGCATAAATTGCGATTAAAAAATTATTTAAATTTAAAATTTAAAACAACATATTGTTAGGGATGGCAACGGGGCAGGATTTTGGCCGACTTGAACTCGACTCGAAAATTTAAAATTTTGACTCGACCTGACCGATCCGAATCTCATATATCTTTATCTTGGCCCGATATAATAAAAGTATAACCTGATTCCAACTAGGCCTCAAAATTTTAATAAAAAATCCGATTAAACCCGACCCGAAGAAAATTAATAAAAACATTAAATGTAATATATAAAAATATAATAAATATAAATATAGATCTATGAATAAACCGGGTCGGGCGGGTCGAGAAATTTTTACTCTAAACTCAAACCCGACCCAAACTTCTTTAAAACCCGACCCGAAAACTGAATTTTTTTAAAAAATCCGATCCTACTAAATCGAGTTGGATCGAACCCGCTGATTTCGGGATTTTTTGCCATCCCTACATATTGTAAAATTAAAGAGTGTTATTATTATGATCGTGGCTATCCTATGATTCTGGCACACGTGATGACGTTATTATTTCTATCCTTGGAGGTACAATTCCAGCATAGTTTTCGGAGTGACAATCAAGTTGCGGATTCTATGATCGAAGCTCGCTCGTATAGATGTCTTGAACTCTTCTAGATTTGTTATTTCGTCGGTTGAGATTTTGCCAATACTTATGGGATATGAGTATCCTGACCATGCCGTGTAACTGCTTTAGTTGATCGTTTTCTTTATTTATAAAAGAGTTTAATTATACCAACAAGTGTTGGATGCATTGGTAATGTATATTACACTCTCAAGGAAAGAACGTGAGTTTGAACTTTAGAGACGACATTATTAAGAGAGGCAGTCTTGCACTCCAAACATAGACCGTAAGACGAACATGCGGAGTGTGATTATCTGTCTATAGTTCTCACCCTTCTGAGCAGATAGTTAAAGACTCATGTTGACATCTAATTCCTTTCCCTAAGTATTAGGTTCTAGTTAAGGATGGGCACGGGCCGGGTCGGGTTTTTGGCCCACCCGAACTGACCCGAAAATAATAATCCTAAAACCGAACCCGACCCAAAAATAAATGCTCTAAACCTGACCTATAGAAAAAAATTGAATTTTTAGGGACCTAATTGTAAAAAATAATTTTAGGAGCCTTAATTATAAAAAAAATTATATAAAGAGAGGGTATTATTACAAATATCCCTAAAAAATTTTAAAAAAAATTACACTATTAGTTCCGGGCCGGGTCGAGTCAAATTTTTTTCACTCTAAACCCGAACCCGACCTCAATCTTAGCAAAAATCCGACCCAAACCCGATTTTTACAAAAATACCAGACCCGATCGGGCCGAGTCAAAACCCGTAGGGTCGGAGTGAAATGCCCATCCCTAGTTCTAGTCCCCATAGAAATAAACTCCTCTTTCCCTAAGTAGAACTTGTTAAAAAAACTGTAATCAATTTTCATTGAATTAACTCGATTAGCTAAACAAGAATATTTGAAAGCTTATTTACTTGTAGGGTTAAGCAAAGAAATCAATAAAAAATAAAAACCAAATCAAACTGTAATATGTGCACGACTTATTATCCATATCTTTAAAAATAATGATTATATGAACTAAACTAAATGTTACTTTTATTTAATTTATAATTGATTTTATTTAATTTATAATAGAGAAAAACTTCAATACACGGTCTGTGTACATTTTAGTTTACACAGACTTTTTAGTTTTAGGGGTTTAGTTTAGGGTTTAGAGTTTAGGGGTTTGAGTTGTAGGGTTTATTATTTAAGGTTAGTGATTATAATTTAGGGTTTAGTTTTTTAAGGTCTAAGTTTAATTTTGATTTATAGTAGAAATAGGCAGGCTTGTGTAAAATTTATTTTGCACAGCCTGTGTATCAAATTTAAACCCTTATTGTCAAAAAAAATCTTACACTATCAATTAAATAATAAAACCTTAATTTCACAAAAAAATGATAATACCTTAAATTTCAGGTAAATGAATCAAACAAAAAATAAAATATATATAATATACTAAGTAATATTATATTTCAATAAACAAAAGGAATTAGGTATAAAGATAATTTTAGCTATTAACGTTTGTAATTTTTGTCATTTTAGTCCTCATCTTTTTTTAGAGTTAAATTTGACCCTTAACTTATATTTTTTTGTCAAATTGCTCTATTTTTAATTGATATATTGACTGGACTGTTAAAAATTTAACGGTAATGACGTAAAATACACACATGATAATTTATTTTAAATAACATAAACTTCAACATATTACATGCTTACAAGTATAATATAATTTCAATATAATAAAACATATTTAAAAATACTAAAAAAAAATAAAATTAAAAAATAGGCAGGACTAAGTGTTTATTTCTTCATCCCTCCTTTCTTAAAAAATATCTGGGCATTGGCTATTTTTTTCTGACAATTCTTGAAAGAAAGAAACATAAAGGTTTGACAACTTTATTCATCTATTAATTAATTAGTATGATAGGACAAGCAATCCCCACCTACTTTTATTCCAGTCTTTATCTTCGCACTCAACTTCCTCAATTAATTTGTTTCTAAATCGCAGGCTATACAAAAAATGGATCTATCTATGGTGATTGGTGTCTAATGTGATCATTATTTGAGTTGATTGGTGTCTAATGGTAACTTTAAAAGAGTAATTTCATGATGATAGTTTTGATTGAGATTGATTTCAAATGATTGTATGTTAGTGTTCTTTTTATTTTCCTTTGTTATATATATTTGTATCTTGTCTTGCTCAAATATATAATAATATTTTTACATTACATTTGTGTTGTTTTTGAGTTTGTGCCTGCCACTTTGTAGGAGAAGGGGTGAAGGAGAGGAAGGGGTAAAGCAGTGAATAGTTTACGTGTGCTTTTCAATTGTTTTTTATTTTTAATTATGTTTTAAATTAAAGTTATATACATGTAATAGGTTGAAGTTATGTCATTTAGAATGGATTATTACGTGCATGCCATATCATCACAGTTAATTTTTTAACGGTTGAATTAATATATCAGTTAAAAATAGAGTAATCTGACAAAAAAAATATTAGTTAAAGGTTAAATTTAACTCTAAAAAAATTAAAATAACAAAAATTGTAAACGTTTTGGGTCAAAATTATCTTTATACCAAAGAATTAGTATCATTTAAATTTCATCGTGAATTAAAAATATATAAAAGTGAAAGGCCAGTAGGGCCCATTTAATTTGTTTGGGGAATAGAAAGGACAAGGCCCAAAGATATTCAATACCCAGCAGACAAATTTCAATAATATGAACATAAAACGGTGCGTTTCCAATGGATCGTTTTGGTTTTTTGTTTGTATTTCGCTTTTTTTAATTAAAATCTCTAGCTCTCTCTTGTTTGATTATTTGATTGTATTTTGTGAACTTATGATTGTAGGTTGATGGCAACGCGAAAATAGGAACAACGAGGAGTTCTTTGATCCTCTAAGAGCACCTGATTCTAATGCATCGGTTGAAATCGTCGATGAACAAGATTTTGAGAGCAGTTCTAATGGACTCGATGATTCTGTCCAAGTTCAAACGAAGGAGTGGACCTCGTTTAAGAGACTCTTAATGCAGAGATTTCCCGTTTCCAAAATGATTCCAGTTTCTTCCGTAAGAACATCGATTTTATTTACGAATTTATAGTTTTAAATTGATGCTGAAAAAGTAGGTTTAGTTATGGTTGCATTATGTTAAAATTTGGAATTTTATATATTTGCTACGTGTAGATTTATGTAACTAAGTCAACTTAAAGATTTGATCAATTGTTATGCTGTGATGTAATTTAAAATCGGCAGAAGCGAGTTTATATGTTTGCCACTTGTCTGTGTAAGCAGTTATATTAGTGTCAACTGTCAAGCATTTAACCTGCTTGTGGATTTTTTAAACTCCAGAATCGCTTCTGGAGTTAAACTTCGTAGCTAGTATATAAGATCTAGATAGTCCTAATACGGTATTGCAATTCTCGTTTATAGTTAAACTGACATGCGGTAAGAATACGATATCGGCTGCGGAGCTTTTAGACTCCACTGCCAGTGAGGGGAATATATTTTGGCTTTGGTACGAGGTTTGTAGACAATATTTGGTGTTTTGGATAAGTTTCTTTTTCATTTGTGCCTTGTAATTAGATTTTTGAAACTTGCAACTTTTTATACGTATATTTGTTGGTACTGACATTGAGCCATTGTTCTTCTTACAAATGTCCAATACGATAGTGAGGAGTGGAAAAGGTATAAAAGTTTCTGTTCCTTTCATTTTGTTTTTGTTATTAGTTATTAGTTTAGTTGTGTCCCTGTAGGCTTTAGTAGTCAGCTTGGTGCTGTAAGTTTTTGTTTTCTATTTACTTGAACAATGTTCCGATTGTAGCTATTTTATGAGACTAATTTGAAGCACATGAGAAATCTTCAAGTAGCACACATCTGGAAGAACTGGATGATCCACGAAAATCTTCAGAGGAGAGTACCAAGGTTATCACACGACAGGAATATGTGTCACGATTACATGAACTGAAAGATGAAATAAACCGCGCTTGGCACAGTGAAGATCGTGTACAATCTTTGAAGTTGTCTATAAAGATGAATTTCTCTCTAATATTAACTTTTGAGCTCCATCTAATAGTTAAAAAAATAAAGGTGTAGAAAGGACCAAATATCTGCAAGATTGGCTATGTTTTTATCTGTAATCTTTAGCTCATACAATTAGTTACATTGATGTTTCATCATATGAGAATCTTAAATTCTGAATATAATTAACTTATTGAAACCGAGCTTGAACACTTTCATGTAGGTGGTGAGGGTATTCAGTTACTCTTGTCCATTTATATGAAGTAGTTAAACATTGTTGTGTACTTTTTTTATGATGTTGAGACACTTGGTAATTAATATCGGTCTGATGTGAAAATTGAGGTCGTGTATATATTCTTTAATAATGCTTTTATATGGACGTGGAACTGTGGTTTTTAATTTTGCAGGTTGCAAGACTTCTAATGGACACATCAGTCCTAAATTTTTGTCCAACATTGTTTGTCCTTGTTACGGATGTATTAGATATGCTTGGAGACATGGTATGGGAACGCATTATGCAGAAAGCCGAATTTGTGGAAGATGGAGCCAAATTTTGCTCCTTAAGAGGTTTGTATACCATTAATTTGTTTGAACATTTTTTTAGTGTTTCTCAGTTGCTTTTCCTTGTCCACTTCACCAAGAATCTAGAAGGTGGTGTTTTTATTTCTTAATATAATTAAATCAGAGAAGAAGGCACTGTAGATAATGTCTTTTGGTGCTTGCAGTCTTACTTTCAGTTCATCTGTTTGATTGGCCTTCTGGTTTTAAACCTAGATTATTGCAACTGGATTGATTTTACTGAAACATTTTCTGGATTTATAGCAGAGAATTTTGCAGCAAGTGATGTTCCTACTGATGCCAAGGAAACTTGCTATAACTGGTTTTGCAAAGTTGGAACCATTCGAGAACTTCTTCCACTCATGTGACGAGAGTTTCATATCCCGTTTTCTATTTTTTTGGTTTAATATTTCTTAGTGATGCTGTTGATGCAACATCACACTTCTCATATTTGCTTAATTTTATTCGCTTGCTGTTGCTATTTTATATTTAATTTTATTGTTTTCCTTTTCTTTTGTACTGTAATTGCAATACTAAGTTATCTCTACTTATTTGTCTCTTTCTTGTAAACATGGTTTTTTTAGCGCGTGGCACTTTGGTTTGTATTTCAGTTATTTGGAACTGGCTATCTTCCCTTGTTGGCGCTTTCTGATTGAACAACCAGCAGAGTCTCTTCAGCGCCTGGTCATGATGACAAGGGGGTTAGCAGATTCTTTAGCATCTGCCTATTGTCGCCTGTATATTACCCATCGTGCTAGAAGTTTCCATCGTGCGATACAGGTGGTTTTGTATATTTATTTGCACAACCATATGTCAATGTTGATAAATCTTCCCTTCATGCTTGCATATTTGATGTATTGATTCTGTTGAGATATTTATTTTGATATAACAAAGTGAAAAATATTTTTAGACTTGAACAAATATTGCAAAAATAATTTAAAGTCCATTTAAATTACTTGAAAATATATGTTTGAGTAAAAAAAAAAACACTTTTAAAAGCTTTCAAACATATTTTTCAAATTAAATGGACTTTAAATTATTTTTGATATAACAAAGTGAATGTGGAGATGCTTTTGCTCAATCTGATTTTGCTTTGCGAATTCTAGTTTCTATTGATTTGTTGGCTTGACTTGTTTGATGCTGTTGTTGCAGGATATCTAATTGCTTGTGTTAATGACATAAAACTCATAGTTACACGGATATCATCAACAAAGGAAACTGCACTTGGAAGTTTTGCTGACAGTACGAGGTCACTTGTCAGTCCGATGGAACCATCTGTCGAGTTTATTATGAAAAGCATATTAAATGATGCATCTCCGGTCAGTAATGACCTTATTACTTTCCAAAAGCATCTGCATATTTAGGTTCCAGTTTCATTTTCATCAATAACATTTCTGCAACAAATTCAGTGTTGTCAGTACTTTTGCATCTAATAGAAGCATTCTGAATTATTAAAGGTCAAAACTTAAGCAGAACATTGGATTACTGATTTTGGACGTATGGAACTTGTCTAGGAATTCTTTGATAACTGCAATATTGCCATTACTTTGAGACAGTGTTCATGTGGTCTGAATAATTGCTATTCCATGATTAATTTTTGCATGGAACATTGAATTACTGATTTTGGATGTATGGAATTTGTCTAGGAATTCTTTGAAAACTGCATTGTTGCCATTACTTTGAGATAATGTTCATCTAGTTTGAGTTATTGCTATGCCATGATTATTTTTTCTTTGTAATACACTGAGTTGACAATGTTTCCATTGTCTTTTGAAAGAGGCGGGTGGACAAAGTACTTGTTGAGCTTGGACTAGGGAGAAGTCAGGAGGAATTGTTTTGTGGTTCGCCATGTGTCTCAATTGTTCTTCATCATTTACTAAAGGAACTTGCTACTAACATTGTTTGCTTTCATGCTGTGGATATCCTTCACTTATTAAGTGCAGCGATGATAACTCCTACGATCAGTTAATTTTCATTTGTTGAAGAGAACTGTGCAATGAGCCTTTGCATTTGTTTAAGAGCAAACAGATCTCCTTGTTGCCAGATTGTCCACTTTGCTCTTTCCTTTTTTGTATTTTTATTTTATTTTTGTTTAGACATGAACATGTTGGATTTTTATTGATATTCTTTTTCTTGAAGCAGTATTTAAATTACAGGTTGGTTGGACTAAGACTCTCTGAACAGATATCTCAAATTGCCCTGTTGATACTTTTGTCAATGAAGTTATTCAGGTACTGTTTTCTGTTTACTTGGTCAAAGTTTGAATTTCTTTCACCTTTTATTTTACCAGTCTTGTATCTTTCTCTGTTTCATAAGATGTCTTAAGTTTTCTATTGTAGTTTTTTCTCTCAAGTTTTAGTACTCATATGTTTGTTTTCTTGGTGTATTTATGTTTTAGCATAAATGCAATGTAAGGCGGTTTCTGAATATGGGCTCGATGAGTACCTGAAGGTTGTAGATGCTTATCTCGATATTGTTCTTCAAAATCAGATGGTGAGTGTGGAGGTGCTCTTCGGTGTGTCCCCAATTGGGATTCTCTCTTTGTTGCACTAATGAAGAAAGTAAGAAGAGTTTATGCTAAAAAGTTGCACAGTTATTAAAAAATCAATGAGAATATTCCAATGCCATAGTTCCTAGAAAATCTGAAAATGTGAATCTTCTATTCTTCACTTTTCTATTGCATCATGAATGAGCATGTGAGTTACATGCAGAAAGAAGTTCCAGCTCTGGAAAGAAAATTGAAAGGGAAGCAGACTTTCGAATTTCATTTTTCATGATAGAAGGAAATCTTCAGTTGTAGCAGAACCATAGTAAAAGTTGTTCATATGTTCCAGCTTTGGAAAGAAAATTGAAAGGGAAGCAAACTTTCGTATTTCATTTTTCATGATAGAAGGAAATCTTCAGTTGTAGCAGAACCATATTAAAAGTTGTTCATATAAGTCGTTTGTTACTTGTATTTTATGTGCTAGCTCATATCCTTTCCCTGTTTTGAGCAGTTTCATTTTTGTTATTCATTTGCTGTAATATATCCAATCCTTCCGAATCCATTGGTTATGCAGGATGCCCATCTAAAGGCTATTTTGGAATGGGTCTCAAAGTTGGCATCGGATAAAGTGTTAGCTGAAGATGAACTAGCGAGTTTGCAATCCATCTTGGTGAAGCTTCTTTCTCGTTTTAAGGACTTGGAACATGTGTTTTCTTTGGTAATCTTCTAAACTATCTTCTAGATGGAATGTTCTTCAATCTCGGTTCATTCCCCTCCCCCTTCCCTCCATCAGCTTTTTTATTATTTTCGATGGAAATTGCCCTACAGATGCGCTAAGAATACTTAGAAACACTTTTGTTGTTCTACGTTTCTGTGTAGTAGTGTAGTTTGGGCAGTTACCGAACTACGCTATCACATCACTAATGAGCAGGGGGATACAATTTGTTATTTTGTAGAATCATTTTCTTCAGATCTTAGATATGATGCATGGGAGCTCTCGTAGCATTGTCAATATGCATATACTTGATATGGCTACATGGTAACTTTTATTTGCTTTATAGTCCTAGTTCAGCAGTTAAGGCCTTGCCTTTTTGTTTTTATTTTTTCAGGTTCTGTTTACTACTGTCACGGCCTCACGGGCTACTTTGCTTGCCCTGATGCCATCATAATCCGTGCACATCTGTTGCTGCATGAGACTCATAGACTTGTTTTTATCTACTATATCATAGTGAAAGTCAAAGACTCACCTCAATATTCTCGACAAAATAGCTCTATTGGATGTTAAAATTAGCATCAGCACTAAGGAAACATGGTTAGGTTATACATCCGTAGGAATTCTTTTTCATATGTACATGGAGCAACTTGAGGTTTCTATTTTGCCAGACTGCACACCAAATATTTTGCACAACAATAATTTCTCTGATACAACAGTCAAAACAGTGCAGCAGCTTAAAATTCTAGAAATCTAGTTGCTAAGGCTGGCATTCATTTGCTTTGCGACAATTAGGTAGCTGTGTATACCAAGGGCTAGATGTGACCTGCTGGATACATTAATTCACGGTTGAAACAAGTTTGCAAGCATGTGAATCGTATAAAACCTTGGAATTCCATGATAGGGATGGTAGTAGTTTTCAACAACCACACAAGAATTTGAGTCCTCATTGAGCACTACTATTGTGGATATTTGTTAATCTTTTCTAGTTTGTGCTGCATTCTTTTCCTTGTTTGTTCTTGAAGGGTATTTGTATAATGTGTTTTTGAAGCGCATCCAGCTTGAGTTTTATCTTATGCTTGTGTTATTGAGCAGGAATGGTTATGTACATGATCCGACATCCATACAGTTACTTTTTGAAATATCACAGGCTTTACATAGTGATACTGATGTTGTAAACACGAAAAATGATGATAACCAACAGCAAGCACGGCTGGTTTCTCATTTTGTCAGAGTGGTAATTTTAAAATCTGTTGTGTTCCTGTAGGTTGAGATTAATTTTTACTATCAATGTGATTTGTTGACATTGCCATTGCCATTGCCATTGCCATTGCCATTGCCATTGCTCTACGTTTAGGTAGACCATGGAGTAGAGTATGAACGACAATTAGCATTTCTTGTGGAATGTCGTTTCGCCTTTGGCAGTGTTATTGAACTTAAGGTATGCATCTATTTTTCTCTTTCTGATTTAATTTTGTTTTCCATTTGAGCAGCGCCCAATCAGGGGTGGAGCTCCTTTGGCCCTAGGGCCCCGGCCCTGCTATAAATATAATTATTTTATAATTTTAATTTAATAATAATTTGGCCTCTGTAAAAAATAATTATTCAAATTAAAAAACGTATGGGTTTATTAAATATATAATCAAGTAGAGGTGTAAATGAATTGAACTTGAACAAAAAAGATTTTGTTATTGTTCATTTATTTATATTTGAAGGTGTTCATGTTTGGTTCGTTTAAATTTTTAATATCATGTTTGTGTTCGTTTTTTTTTTATTTTTGATGATGTTCGTGTTCGTTTGTTTAACGTTCATGAACATTTTTGTTTAACAGTTCGTGAACATGTTCATTTAACGTTTGTGAACATATCAGTGTAATGTTCGCGAACATGTTCATTTATATGTTCGCCAAAATGGTGGAATTACACTACTAGACTTTAAGCTCATTATACTTCACAGTTTGAACTCAAAAGTTCACAACATGTTCAATTTAGTCCATACATTTATCAATATTTAAAATGTAAAAAAAAAAAAAGGAAAAGGTAAATCAAGTAAACAAGCTTATAAACAAGCCAAAAAACGAGCTTGTTCATGGACATAAACGAACATAATGTACCTTTGTTCTTATTTGTTCGTTTATTAAAGGAACATAAAAATTTGTTCATACTCGTTTATTTAGCTTAATATACGAATGGTTCACTAACAATTTGTCGAACTCTCTGTTCATTTACACCTCTAAGTTGAACTAAAGAATAATGAGCATGTATCCGCAAATTTTTTGGTCCAATATCAATTTAAGCCCTTAGAAATTTAAATATTAGACAAATTAGGCATTGCCCAATGAATTTTGAGTTTACAAACGTAATAAACCCTTGCATTTTTAAAATTCAATATTTTAGCCCTTGCCAATATTCGATCCTGGCTCCGCTTTGCGCCCAATCTTCCCCACCCACCCAGCTGTCTCGAGTAACACACAATTTCCTCCTAGAATCCCCGCATTCTTGTTCGTATAAACGGTCTGTCCACAAAAAATCTTGTCTATAGGAATCTGGTCAAACTGCTCAACCCCTAGATCAAAGCTAAAAAGGTTTTTTACCCAATGCAGTTTACCATTTACATAAGCATCACCGGAAAAAAAAATCCAAAAGTGGAGTAGCATTAGGACAATTCTTGGTCTGACTCTAAGAATTCGCTCTTAGGCTGTAAATCATGACTGGTGTGTCTTTTCTCTCATCTTTATCATTACTACCTTATAGTCATTTGCCATAACATCATAATCAAAACCAAAAAATCATACTCACTAATTCCCCTCATTAGATTCGAAATATAACGGTATTCCCTGATTGATGGATTCCACAAAGCCAAGTTTGGTCCGTAGAAAAAGTCACTGTAAATGGCAATTAAATCGTTGCATGAGCCCAAAATTCTTCATTGACTTGGGAAGCTTGAAGGGAAGGGGCATGCTATTTGCTGCAAGTCGGATAGCAAGTTCAAAACTACTAAATGGCTATTATCATCGCGTAACCCTGTAAAACTGTCAAGAATTAGCCTGGTTTTGAGTATTGGAGATAGTGTTTTAAGAAATTCGATCTGTGTACAAGATAACACCATATCTTTGACGCGCATTTGAAGCGCATAAGCGTCTTCACTAGGAGGCGACAACATATTTAGACAATAGGATTAATCGGCAAACTAGTCATGGCTGAAAAATGTATTTCAATGTTTATAAATTCACCTTATTTACGTTACCAAAATTTACCGCCAAAAAAACAGCAAACGATATCATAAGAGAGAAAATCCTAAAGCCATAACCATCAACTATCAAAGTAATTTGATGTTTTAAAAGAATATAAGTAGTTTTAGATAATTTGACAACATCATGCTTTGGAATTTGTTGAACAGAGGCAACGTTAACAGTACTTGAAGAAGCAATATTACTAAAACTAGTATTTGTATCTTGAGTCATTCTAAACTAACAACAACAGATGGAAGGCACAAGCCAATGACCAAAAAAACGAAGACCCAATTAAAAGAATTATTTTTAAAAGAATTATTTTTTACAAGTAGGTCCCTAAAATTGATTTTTTCCTTATAGGTCGGGACGGATTTTTAAAAGAATGAGGTCGGATCTGGATTTAGGCTATTTATTTTCGAGTCGGGTTCGGGTGGGCCAAAAACTCGACTCTCGCCCATTCTTAATTTAGTAGATTTGGACTTGCTATCCGACTTGCAGCAAATAGCTCAACCCTTCCCTTCAAGCTTCTCAAGTTATTGCAGAATTTTTGGCTTGTGCGGCGGTTTAATTGCCCTCTACAATGATTTTTTTCTACGGACCAAACTTTGCTTTGTGGAATCCATCAATCAAGGAATACCGTTATATTTCGAATCCAACGAAAGGAATTAGTGAGTATAATTTTCTTGGTTTTGGTTATGATATTGTGGCGAATGACTATAAGATAGTAATGATAAAGATGAGAGAAAAAGACACCAGTCATGATTTACAGCCTAAGAGCGAATTCTTGGAGTCAGACCAAGAATTGTCCTTATGCTATTCCACTTTCAAATTTTTCTGGTGGTGCTTATCTAGATGATAAACTGCATTGGATAGCAGAAAAGTACACATTCAGCTTTGATAGGGGTTGAGCAGTTTGACCAGATTCTTATAGACGAGATTTTTTGTGGACAGACTGTTTATACAAACAAGAATGTGGGGCGGCCGGCAATAAGCCGCGGTGGCCAAGGGATGAGTTCACGATGAACAAGGGATGATGTTCATCTTTTTTTTTGGTTTTGATCTGAAAATTTGGAGGAAAAAGGGGATTTGGGTGTTTTGAATAAGAGAATTTGGGAGAATGAGAGCTTAATCAGTTTTTAGAGAAAGGGGGAAATGAAACCCGTTTTATTTTTGGTTTTTATTATACTCACTTAAAAATGGATTATTTGCATATTAAATCCCTATGCAATTTTAAAACTACTCTCGCAGCCATTTTGCTTTTTTAAAACCCTCTCTGAAGTCCTTGTTTTTAAAATCCTTTCAATTTTGTTTTTTTTCATTTTGGTCCGAAATCAGTGGTAAAATTACGATTTAGTCCATTTTCTTTTACTTTAATTACAATTTTTTTGTTTATTTATTCGATATAATGTTCGTGTTTATGCCTTTGCGTATATATTTGTTCGATTCTGCCTATGGTCTTTTTTATACACGTTCTGTTTGTTTATATATCATATTTATTTTGTTAAGCATTTTTAAATTGTTTATGCATTATACATCTTGTTGCATTTAGATTTAGTTCTCAGGTTTCGGTACCGTATTGGGAGTGTCGTCCCGGGTCTCCGGACGTCATCTTCTTTGAGTACCGTAGGTCGCGATATTTTATATATCCGAATAGCATGACCATGGATACATGCATTTTTAGAAATTAAATATTAAATTAAGCTGAATTTTATATTTTTCTTAGTAAATGTGATACGAACTTTTAGGTACCAATTTTTAGCATTTTTTAGCATGTCCGTGCAGATAAATGAACAAGTATTACATGTCTGCTCAAAACTGCTAGAAACTGCCAAATCGTGTTTGAATGCCAAGGACGAGTATCTTACTTCCACCATTGGTTTTCTGGACAAGAACTTGCATGCTGTTACTGTCCCAGCGTCTATTACCATCTGATGCACATGAAGAAATGTCTTAAATACCTATGTTGATTCGATTGATCTCCTCAGTTTCTATAAACCATTCATGCCCGGCATACATTTGGATATAAGCACGAAGGTATGATCCTCTAAATATACAGAAAATAGCTTAGAGAAAAAATTAATTATACTCGTATTGGACATTCATCACCGAGTACGAGTAACGTTTTTCAAAACCCGTAAATAGGCCAGGAAATATTCTTTGCATTCCTTGATTATTAGATTTTTATTTGTATGGCTTATAGATCATTCATTTATATCTTCGATGTAACTTGTCTTCCCTTGTTTCAACGTCGAGGGCCGTGTTAACCAAAGTAAATTTGCTTAAGATTAATGTTTCTATAAATCCTTATTTATAAAGTATTTAATATCAAATACTAAATAGTAAAATATATTTTAACATTTCAAAAATAACATTTATAGATTTTTTTAGAGTTCAAATATAGTAAAAAAGAAACTCTCAATATCTACAACTTCGTTTTCTATTTCAAAATTCTAGTTATTTTTCAACACTGAACAAACTTTATTAAACAAGTCATAAAATCCCCAATTATAATAGAAAACTCGATTTTTAAATGTATTTTTTATCAGCAACGTATGCTTTTATTCAAAGGTGCAAAATCATACAATGAAGAAGCTAACTTGTGATTTTTAAATGTATTATTATTAAAGAAAATCAGCAATGAAGAAAATGAGAAGCTAACTTGTGAGATAACGTGGAGCTAGAAGAAAATATTGATTTGAACCAACAAATTTTCCAATCAACTTATGATAATTAATAATTATTTTTTGTTTTTATCATAAATGCTTCAAATTGAATGACAACTTTGAGAAAAATGGAACAATTGTTTCGTTGTCGAATGATATAGCTGTCAAGCCATATATATATATATCACATATTTTTCACAAATATCCTAAGGAATTTGGCAAAGCTATGATCTTAGGAATATAAATTACAACCTTAGGCTTAGGTTTGATAGTTGAATTTTGGTTATTTAATTCTGGAAGAAGGGTTGCACGTGTTTTTTTTTTTTTTTTCCACAAATAGCATGAGAAAGTTGGCAAACCTATCATCCTTGGAACGTAATTTACTATGTAGGCTTAGGTTCTTAATTGAATTTGGTAATTTAATTTGCCTCAATTTGGGATTGGGAGAAGAATTGCACTTTTTTACCTTTTTCACATTACAATGTCCAAAGCTCGGTGTAAGTAACTTAATATTTTTTTATTTTATCGGTTTCGATTAATTTGATTAGTATGACCAAATTATGCAGTGTTTGGTTAATGAAATTTATAATTGAATAGACACGGTTAATTGATTTTAATAAAATAACGCTACTTATAAAGCTACAATTTTATATATTTTTAATAATGGTTATATTTTGATACACAAGCTGTGTAAAAATAATTACACAACTCCTCATATTTAAACTATAAAATTTAAAACTTCAATCTCTAACCCTAACACCTTAAATCCTAAACTTTAAACCTTGAACCCTAAACTCTAAATTCTAACCATAAATTTCAATCCATATAGCCTAAACCCTAAACTACAACCTAAATCTCTAAACCCTAAAATTAAAAAGTTTGTGTAAAACACAAGCTTGTGTATCAAAGTATTTTCCTTTTAATAATCTCATAAGATTAAAATTTTAAATTTTCTATTATATATAATTTTTGAATCTAAACACAATTTTCCGTTGATTTTAATCTCTTTAGTTTTTAAAAAAAAAAATTAGTTTGGGAAATATTGTACTATATATCCAATTTCATCATCAAATTAGGATTAATAGTTGAATCCATTTTATCAATCAATTTGATTAAGATTAGTATTTTTTGTCTTTTTATTTCTTTTAAGCAAGCGTTTATCTTAATTACCCAAAATTTGAACCTAACATTTCCCCCTAATAATAATAGTAATAAATTATTTTCTCAAAGTCAGCTATGTTTCTTCTTTAATTAAACATCTAATTCAATAACCATAAGTTTTCAACATTATACATTGGTCGGCACAAAGATTGCCACGCTGAGTTTGATTGATTTTAATCAAAACAACATAAACATGATGTGGCTTGGTGAACTAGTCAAGGTAATATTGTAACATGATCCCCCCATAATGATTTTTAGATTAGAATAATTTTCAAGTACTAATTCCATCACATTTATCATAAAATATTTATTTTATTTTATTAAATATTGGATTAACAAAGATTGTGAATTATTTTAATCTGAATATTTCTTTTCATAATGCATCTTCGGATTTTGTCTAGATGTATTTATATTTTAATAATTTTAAAAATATATCATTCTTTTTGGTTCGGTCGATTCAACCTAAGGTTTTATTTTTAAATTATTTACCTTTTTGTTTGACCGCTGATATCTGATTTATTAGTCGACTAATTCGGATTAGGTTTTACAGAGGCCCAATAAGGGAGCGACCCTCCCAACCTAGTTTTTTTCATTCACAACGTCATGATACATATATGAGTAAAAAAAAAACAAGTCATTTTCAATTATATCTTCCATAGAACCATGCATAGCAAGAAAGAAGCAAGGAAAATATTGGGTTGCAAACGTCAGTTGAAATTGGACTTTGGCTATAATTTCCCAGTGTTTTTCAACTCATTTATCATTATTTACTACAAATTATTCACTTTCGTGTACCAATTAGCAAAGACATCACATTTCAAATTTGTTTTGTTCTGTTTGTTTTTTTCTTTCTCTTTTCATGCGCATATATGGCATATTTATAGTATATAAAAAAAAGAAGAATTCGAAGTTAGATATATTTATGTCGTGTTCGAAAATTAGGAGTATCATGTTTATTTATTTGAGAAAAGGAGTATCATATTTATATTACATGGTTTTTGAATTATTTGTATATTACATATAATATGCAATGTCTGGTATTATCAAATCTATAAAATAATTGTTTCTAATCAAATGATTTATATAGTTGCTATAAATATAATATTGATTAAAAAGATTATGGTAATGCTATTTTGTTTTTATTCTTTTTTTAATAAGAAAGTATACTGGATTGTATTCAAAGTGAAACGGATTATAAAAAGATCACACCACAACCATTGAAAATACAATGTGAAAAATAAATATAGTAAATTTCAAATAGTGTGAAAGACACGAAAAGCAAAACCATCACTTTGTAGAAAAACTTGTAGAGTATTCTAATAAAATCCAACAACGATATACTTTGACCAGAAAGCTCTATTAATCAAGCATTTTTCCGCTGCGAGTTCTTGGCATGTCGACAAACTACCATAAAGAAATCAAAAAAAATACCAGACCACAATTCGTCTTGTGACTAGATACGCTCGATAATTCTTGTTATCTGAACGCTAAATTGCCATAATAGCAAATAATACTGTCACAAAGACAGACAAACCTGCAAAAATACAGACAAATAAACTGTCATACAAGCAGACGAAAAAAGCCAGAAAAACAAATGTAGAATGACTCTGGCAAAGCAAAACAAAGAAAAAATAAAAAAATTAATAAAGAACAAATGATTCTTCTTCAAAAGAGAAAAATCTTATTTATATGCA
Organism: Hibiscus mutabilis; assembly: GCA_019671005.1. Classification (NCBI taxonomy): domain Eukaryota; kingdom Viridiplantae; phylum Streptophyta; class Magnoliopsida; order Malvales; family Malvaceae; genus Hibiscus; species Hibiscus mutabilis. Next base: position 14,885,656 of record CM033713.1, on the reverse strand, counting down.
ATAAGCATTAAAATTAAAAACTAGTTGACAACATGAAGGCCATCGCTGGATACAACTTCAATGAAAAAAAATTCAAGAGAATTTTTTTGAAATAACTTCTCGAGAGAAAATGGAAGTAAGAGAAGTAGGGAGTTAAAAAAATGAGATTGCTATTTTGTTTTTATTCTAATTAGTCATAAGATTGAATTCATTTTTCTACGTGCATTGAATCAATCTACTCAATATTCAAAATGATAATAATAACAAGTAATGAATGAGGCCTAGGGTTGGCGAGGTTAAATCTTTGGGAACTTTATGATTCCAAGTTTGAGTTTTACCTTATATAGATAAAGTGTCGGTTTTTATTCCAGATTTGTTCGGACAAGTTTTACATTATTTAAATATAAACATATTTATGAATATATATTATCTTGTGGAAAATCGGATGATGTTCATCCTAGGAAACTCGGGTTCAAATCGCTTTGTCTACAAAGTATGTGTGCGTTGTCAAAGGGTTAAGAATATATATGAACATATACTACCTTCTAATCATCTTTAGACTATTCAATATATAATATAAAGTTATTATTTTGGGATAAACTACACCAAAGTCACTTAATTACGAGTTTGGTAACAAACAAATCATTTTTCTTCTAAAACTTATAAATAGGCCACTCAATTAAAATAGTGTTACAAACATATCAATCTATCGTTAAAATAGAATCATACGTCTAATGTGGCTTGATATAATAATATTTTTCGTCTCTAAAACTTAAACGTTCTATTTTTTCATATTTTAAAACAATTTATTATCTTTAACCCTTCGTTTTTAAAAAATCCATCAATTTAATATTTTTTATGATACTTTTAAAGCAAGCAAAGCCCAACAGATCAAAGCAATCGTTGGATTTTTTTATTCTGTCATAATACACCAACAAGTTATTGTTAAATTATTATTATACCGAGAAAGTAAAATAAAAGTGATATAACATTTTTTGGAGAAGAACAAAGACTATAATGATAAAAAAATCTAATGGTTAAATTTATTGAATTATTTTGAATTAATCAAATTAATAGAATGTATAAGTGTTAAGAACTAAAACTATTATTATATATGGTCACATTATTATTATTGTCTAATATTTAACAACTAATGACATTTGTAACAATATTTTAATTGAGTGACTTGTTTGTAACTTTTAGGGGAAAATGATATTTTTGTTACCTTGTTCTTTGTTTTGTGCTGAGCTTGGTTCGATTGGTTTCTTCGACATTATCGGGGAGTACGTTTTTTCTCCATTTAAAGTTAGAGAGATTTCTAATGAGGCTCATCGATAATAATATCTGTATGATTTTTTTTCAATAAATTTATACTTTCTGATAAAAAAAAGCGACTTGAAATGTAATTCAACCTTATTATGTTCTTTTGTGCACTGTACCGAAACTATTATCATAAAAAAGCAAACCTAATTTTTAAAAATAAAATAGTAACATTTTCGCTCTCAATGTTACTTACATATTTTTTTAACGTATAAATTACAATGCTTAAATTACTCATATTCGTGTCAACTTTTAAGTTAAAGATAAAAGTGATCAAGTCTATTCGAACTCACAACCTCTTGAATGTTGTAATAACAACGATATTAATTAAATTTAGACATGGCAAACTTGACCCGAAATCCGAGACTCGAACCGATTTATTCAACCCAAGACCCGATATAGACCCGAACATGATGGTCTAAATTTGACCCGAATCCGAACCAAAACCTAACTGAACCAAAACCAACCCGACTTTAGTTAAACCGAAAATCAACCCGAATCGAAGCCGAAAATAACCGAAACCGAAAACAACCCGAACCGAAAGCAACCGGAACCAAAAATCAACTTGAATCGAAAGAAACTCGAACTAAAAATCAACACGAATTGAAAGCAACCAGAATTTAATTTCCTCAAATATGTATGTTTTTTCTCATTTTGTATTATATTACTAATTAACAACTACCTTTAGTAATAATTTAATGGTTTAATATAATATTTTCTCCTTTAAAAGATCATCATCTTTTTATATTGACTCAAATTGAAAGTCGACTGATCCGATATTGACCCAACCTGAAAGGCAACCAATTCAATATTGACACAACCCGAAAATCAAACGATCTGATATTCACCCGGTTCGATTTGAAATAACATAGACCCAAACTAAATCTGAATTAGACCCGATCTGACCCAAATCGAACCTAAACCAAAAACAACCCAAACCGAATATCAACCCGATCCGAAGTGACCCGACTCGAATAACCCGATTGCCACCTCTAAATTTAAATTGATGTTCAATCGACTACTTCTATATTTTTATATTATAAGTAAATCGGGTCAAAATAATATATATTACGGTTAAATGACAATATAGTAGGAAGATAAAGAGTACATTAAGGGGAAGATAAGCTACATAGTGAAGGACAAAAAAAATAGGTATGACTAAATTATGGTCAATTTAGGGCATGGGCATGGGATGACTTTTGGGCATGGCAATTAGGTTTAATCCCAATGCATTGATTTTCTTTTAATTAGTCTTTCCAAGTTGAACTAGCTTTTAGTAATCTCTTTCAATTAACTTCATTTAAACAGCTAATCCCTAATAAGTTGCTAATAAGTATAGATGGTAAACGGACAAGAGTAGCGGCTTCAAGCTGTTCTAGATTTTTTTTTAAGGAGTAAAATACACGTCAAGTCACTTAATTATGCGTTCGGTTATAAATGTGTATGTTTTAAAAGTTATAATTTAGTTACTTGATTATGTTGCAAACAAGTTACTTTATTGTTAAAATTGAAACATTTCTTGGTATGATAACTATTTTAATCTTTAAAACTTACAAATTATATTAATTTGGTCTTAATTCAAAATAATTCAATAAATTTAACCCTTCGAATTTAAAAATTCCGACACCACAACCTCCGACCACTAGCCACACTCTTCACTACTATCCATCAGCTCAATAACTGATAAATTGGATAGCTCGACAGGTATAGTTACTTCACCACTGGATGCTAACAAACTCATTATGACACTTACAACGCCCGCTAATAAAAATAGTCACTTCACTGATAAAAATTTAAATGCTTTTAGATTTCAATGAAATGGATTTGATTGATCCATATATTTTAAACTAAAATTGAAATAAATTAATAAACAAGAGACAGTCGCTTGTAAAATTAAAATGTTACACTAAAATTATATAAAATAATATATTTTTTTAAATTCAAACTCAAAACTTTGAGTTCGGAATATGTTAGCTTAAATTCTTTGATTCGTGTCGTTTTATCAAATAATATTTATATTTAAAATTAAATTTTTGTACTCGGATTTCATTTTCTCGTCATTGCCGATGAGCAAAGTTGAAACCATGCATGTTTTGACTTAGCACTCAAACACAGGTTGTTTAGCCATGCCCAAACCCTATCCCAATAAAAGGAATCAAATCCTTATATTTTCATATGCTATAATCAAATAAAAATCAATATTTCATGGATCTTTTGAACAATCCATGCTGATAAATTAGCTTTATGATTGTTGTACACATAATAGGAGATGATTGATATTGTTATTACTGTAATATTTTTAAAGTATATATATTCGAACGCATTTAAACACGTAATAATCTTTTAATTTTTGAACTGAGGGATTATGTTTATAATAGTTTTCTCTACATACTTATGGGCGGAGCCACATTGGAGTATTTGTTGACACTTCAATTTTTTTTCAAATTTTATATAATTTGTGTATAAAAATTAAAAACTATATAAATGACATCTCTTTATAAATAATCGACTCCTCTTAATTATCACTAAAAACAACACATCTTAAATAAATTTCTAACTTTATCCTAATACAAATTTTTTAATTATTCTGCATGTAAATTTTTCAAACAATTTGATATATTCTTTATATATATCATTACAAACACAAAACCGTGTTAACACCTTATTGGTTACGTTAATATAAATTGATTCCTATCCATAATACATACATACATACATAGATACATATGTCACATCACTGGTAATAAAACATTAGTATTTACGAATTTTCGGCTTTGCCCTAAAGTTTTGTATGAAAATGTCCAAAAACATGCATCGAAACAAAAATTAAAGCTCAAAAAGTCTATGACAAAGTCGAAACGCCGTTTCAACGTAATCATTTCATGTCAGTAAATGAGAACGTTAAAACCGTGCATGTTTCAAACTCCTTTTCATTTTCTAATCAAAACCTAGGTATTATTTTGTCCTTTAGTCAAAACTTGCATGCACCTTCATGTTTTTTTTACCAAAAGCTTAAAACTATTAATATATTCATTGTAAACAGACGTGGGATAATATCAGTTTAATAAGTTTATTACAAGTTGATTATTGGGAGGAAAGTAAAACAAAATTAGGTAAGAAAACGAGAACAAACATGAACTCTAATGCTCTGAGGAAATTAAGAGGGGAATTATTATATAAATTAGTATTTGAAGTCTAAGTTTCATCTCACGTGTTTTGTTAACTTATCTTTAACAAAACAGGAAGAAAAAAAAGGTTTCTTAATTTGTCATATATATATATATATATATATATTTATATGAGGTAAAATATGGTAAGGCAATATACGACTTAAGATTTTTATGAGGAAAAAGTAGATTATTTTTAATTTAAAAAATTTAATCTCAATCCTAGGCAGAGGGAGTTGGGTAGATGGGGTTTCAAACAATACCCTCAAAATTTTTGTAAATTTTTTTAGTGTATATTTTATATGAAAAAGTTAAATTGACACCGTTTTAGAAAGAGATTGACGCCAGTTGAAAGATTAATTGAGTTCTTTTAATGTAAATTGATACACATTATTTGATTTCGTCTATTTTCAATAAAATATGAGGTAACACTCAAAATTTAATACTGCAAATAAAATTTTGTTTGACTTCGCCCCTGATATTAACCATCAAATTTAATTAATCCACAATTTAAAAAATATGTAAAACTTTTAAATTTTACGTTACATAAATAATCCTAACTCTCTATATATACATTAAACACGCATTTACTTAATTTTGAAACATTTTAGACAAAGCAAATAAAAGAAAAATGTGTGAAGGTCTTGAATTATGAAGAATAAAAAAATCAAACAATAAATGTATGTGACCACCAAAAGTCCCCCTCCCCTCCTAGAAATCACATTTTCTTTATTCTCTACTTTAATATCAATAATATTAATTTATGAAAAATCCACAAACTAATTATATACACTAACGGAGCTAGGTAAGTGATTGAGGTGTTAGTTCACGCCCATTTTTTTAATTTATAGAAATATTATAATAAAATTATTAAAAGCGTATTTATATTGTTTTAAATTTTGACATTATAATTTATAATTTAAATTTAACACTATCTTTTAAAATTTAATATCATAATTTAAATTTTCTAATTCTGATATTAGAAAAAATTATTAGATGGGTTTGACTCACCATATCATCTCATTTTTTTTAAGGTGAATCTTCACCTCTTTTCGACATGTCATTAGAGAGTGATAGTTATTTGAAAGTTACGCTGAAATGAATAAATCTCATTGAATGGACTATGGATGGCATGGTGAGTCGGGCTCATCTAATAATTTCTCATCACATTAGTTATATATAACATATTACGTTGAAATTTGAACTTCAAAGTTAATTATTTATAATGTTATTCTTTTTAGTTGATTTACTTCATTGATAATTACACTTGTTTATGAGGTAGATGGAGTAGAAAATTTGTATTATTATTTTTATTTTTTCTAATATTTTAAATTTTTAATAACTAAACTTTTGATCAGATATAATAAATAAACATAAATAATAATGTTTATATAAATGAATAATAATTCAAATTGAATTGGTTTTTATTATAAAAAATCTTATAAAGACTTGGTGTCACAAATAGTCCAACTTATGGACAGATTTATCAATAATTAATATTATAAAGCGAAAGAAAAATATAAATTATTAGTCATGTTGAGGATAATTTTTATGTTTGATTAATTTAGCAATATTCTGGACCTAACTTTATAGAAGAGAGATAAAGGAATAAATGGAAGCCTGGAAATTTTAGTTTTGTGTGGGACTAGAATTTCATAAAAATTTAATCTCTTATTTTCACTCAAATTGTAATAACCCGTTTTAACCAAACCCTAAACTAAACCGACCCGGTTCAAACCCATGATCCGATCCGGATCCAAACTAAACCTGACCCGGAAACCAAAACAACCTTCACCTAAAAATAAACCCTAGCAGCCACCCCTTCTGCCATTAACTGCCGCCGCCGTCACCTCCACCAGTTGCCGCCGTCGCACCTCCGATAGCCGTCATCGCTTCACCGGCAACTAAAACAGATCTCAATTTAAATCAACCCTTAATCTCTAATCCTAAAACCCCAAACCAAATCAACCAAAAAATAAAACAAACCTAAAACCTGCCACCACCATACCCTCACCCATGCTTCTGCCACCACCATACCACTCAGCCATAACCTGCCACAATCCCTAAAAAACCAGATCTGCAGGTTAAAAAAGAAGGATTTGTTAGTTTGGAAACTGGTTATAAAGAACCGAAATCAATTGTAAAAAGGGTTTTTTTTTACTTCAAAAAAAAAACAGGGCTGATATTCGAAAAAAAGGGAAAAAAGAAAGGACATAGTGATTTTGGGGATTTCGGGGTTCTTAAAAAAATTGTAAGAACTTTCTTTAGATCAATAACAAGAGGTTTTCGAAGGCAAAAGAAAAATCTATTGGATCTCCTTTTTTATTTTTATTTCGAATCAAAGAAAATAAGGGGGAAAGAGAGTTTGAATCTTACCTGTCCACGAAGATCTCCCCAGCCGTGTTGCGTCGCCTGTCGTGAGGCTTGAACGCTGATGATCGGCTCCATCCCTTGAGCGGCGCCGTTGCCGTCTGGAGAGTGAAGAGTTGAGATAGAGGGTTTGAATGTTTTAGGTTAGGGTTTTACTAAACCGTTTTAACCAAAAATATAATAACCTTTAGTTTTAAGCTGGCCTGATCAAAACGACGTAGTTTTGAGGCCCCGACCCGTGCGGTGACCCGGATCCACGTTTTTGGGCAAAAGGGAAAATTACGCGCATGGTCCCTGGACTTTCCTCCCTCCTTCATTTTTGTCTAAGGTCTATTTACACTTTCGGTCCTTCTATCTTTTAGGCGCGTCTAATATGGTTTTTTTTATGTCTTTGTGGCCCTTAATTTCTATTTTGTTTCTGTTTAGTCACTGAAATGTAGGCTTTAATTTCCAGCATGATATTTCTATTAGTTTATATTCAAGCCTATATATTTTGCATCTGTTTTAATTTAGTCCATTAATATGCATCATTTATGCCATGTAATTTAATATTGTTGCATTTTAGCCCTTAATTCTCATATTCATATTGTTTTATGCATATTAGTGTAAACCATGCATTATTATCATTATTTATTAGTTTCATTTTATTTATGCGATTGCTATTTATGTATTTATGTTAGACCTGTTTTTATTTATGAGTTAGATTAATATTTATGTATGTATGTTTTATATTAGTATTTTATTTATGTTACATTAGTATTTTATTATGTTAGTATTTATTTATATTTTTATCGCAATGTATTTATTTATATTTGCCATGTCTTTTAAGTTTGCATAACGAACATATATTTTGTCAATGCGGTGCCTTTTTATTCGAGCGTAAACGGAGCCAGTATCAGGCGTAGTGATAGTGGTTGGGCGTTTACTCTCGAATAACGGGGCCTTTAAAATCTACTCGCATTTATAACTGAATTTTAATCTAATCATCACTTTAATCCGGAAAGTCTAATATTAATAAAGCTGTAATTATTAAAGTACCAATTTTGGGCGGTGTGGGGTGCTAATCCTTCCCCATCCGTAACCGACTCCCGAACCCATCAATTTTAAATCTCTGGTTTTTTACGGTGTCCGACCTACCTAAGTGGCCGGTGGCGACTCCATTTTTAAATAAAATACGGGTTTTCTAAAATCCCACGCGGAAGATAATATTTTCCAAACAAATAAAAACATCATTTTTAGCGAGAAAAAACATCGCTATAGATGGCGACTCCGCTGGGGAAATTTTTGTTTTTCAAAAACAAATGAGAGTTGAGCTTTTTCAAAAAATTACCGCTATATTAATATCGAAAATTCCATATTAAAGTGACTATTAAATTAACATTCGGTTACAATTGCACGTCTATTTTAACGCATTTAAAATATGGCATATAAACCCGTTTTTTTAAGTGGGGGGAAAACGCTAATGCTTTCGTGGAGATATCGTTCTCCCGTATGGGCCTAGCAAGTACCTTCGGGGCTCGAGTACCTTATATTTTTGTGAGGATATCGTTCATTCGTATGGGTATAAGCGAATGGGTCCCCCTGAATTGAACCTGGTTAAAAGGAGCCTATGATGGGTGATGATCGGGGGCCTTGCTACTCTTAGTAGAGGACAACAAGGACAATTCGGGTACCTCTTAGCACCAAAACTGCATATAGTGAGCCGTAGGAGCCAACCCTTTAGAGCCATGTGAAACTCTGCCCGATTAGTGGTCACCCTATTTAGGCTCTGGTGCCTTATTTCTTGTTTATATACAATTTTTATTACTATATTTTTCATTTGTTTTATTTAATCGTTTTATTTGGTGCTAACTCGTTGCATTTTATTCTCATCATATTGATTTCACTTGCATCGTTGCACAACATCATCACAATCTTGATTTTGCATTGCATCAATTTATGACACATTTTGCATGCATATACATTCATTTTCAAAATAAGAAAACTGACTCTAGGGATGCCCTATGACAGTGATACTGGATAAAGCAGAAGATCAGTCAGCTCAGCATCCATACAGGACCCGGTACAAAACAAAAATGGCGAACGATGAAAGATTAAAGAAAATCGAGCAAGACCAAAAAGAATTGTAAGCGAACATAGCCAAGCAGGTTGAGGAACAGTTGGCGAAAGTCCAACAGGATATGAGGGAGCAACTTGCAAAGTCACAACAAGACATGCTGGGCCAAATGGCACAAATATTGGGATTGAAGCTTCTCGAGCCGGGAGAGGCCTATGTTGTAAATCCCACTGCAAATCCTAGACCCACTGCCGGAGACGAGGATCTTGTGTATCCTCTGGGGTTCACGCCCGTTCAAACCAGGATACAGCCAGAAACTCAACCCCAAGTGATTATTTCACGGGAAAAGTCTCATCTACACCAGGCCGGTACTTCGATCCCTATAAATCATCCATCTACATCAGAAGTTAATACCGGGGGCAATCAAGCTAAAAAATTTATCTCAGAAATGGATCATCTGTTTGAGATCGAGAAACCGAAGGTAGAAGCTTCAAAGGAAATCGAAGATCGATGTAAGAGACTCGAAGAGAAGCTAGAGGCTATGGGAGTAGAAGATACCTTCAGTGGATTCGATGCCAATGAACTCAGCCTTGTCCCAGATTTGGTTTTACCTCCTAAATTCAAGGTCCCAGAGTTTGAGAAGTACGACGGAACAAGCTGTCCTCGCGCTCACCTACTATGTTCTGTCGGAAGATGACAGGATACGGCCGAGATGACAAGCTACTAATTCACTGCTTTCAAGACAGTCTATCGGGATCTGTTGTCCGATGGTATAATCAATTGAGCCGACATCATATCAAATCCTGGATAGACTTGGCAAAAGCTTTTCTGGAGCAATACCGACACGTCAATGACATGATGCCAGACCGGTAGACGTTACAACAGATGAAACAAAAACATAATGAAAGCTTCAGGCAGTACGCTCAGCGCTGGAGAGATATAGCAGTTCAGGTCCAACCCCCGCTCAGTGAGAGGGAGACCGTGGTCACATTTGTACAAACTTTGGAGAATTCGATCTTGGGTCGTTTGATAGGCAACACGACTACCAATTTTGCCGACCTCGTGTTATCCGGTGAGCTCATCGAGAATGCTTTCAAGACTGGCAAAATTGATGATGGAAGTTCGTCCCATAAGAAACCTTACCATGGAAGGAAAGACGAGGAAGTGAACTCTTCGGGAGTTTACAATGCAAATTATTTCAAGCCCAGCACAGTTGTGCAATCTAAAGCCGTGCCAAGTGCTCACGTTGCCTCAAGCCAAGGTTCTGGTCAGAGGAAGAACACTGAAAAGGTAGAGTTCACTCCCCTGCCGATGTCGTATGAAGATCTGTACAAGGAACTGCTAAAAGCCCATATAGTGGTACCTTTCCACCAGACTCCGACACAACCCCCATTCCCTAAGTGGTATGATCCTAACGCGAGTTGCGAATATCACGCTGGACAGGTGGGCCACATGATTGAAAATTGTTGGGGCTTTAAGAGGCTGGTAGAAAAGTACTTCAAGCTCGGTGTTATAAGTATTGAAAACCCTACAAATTCAGCCACAAGTGGGAACCCTTTTCCGAAGCATGAAGATGCCAACTGAGGGTGTTGAAGTTTTTTGAACTGGACCATGTTAAGTATTGCACTGTCCTGACCATGGCAGGTCCCCTTGTAGTTTTTATCACTTTCAGAGTAATACTTTTTGTAAACCAACCTCACCGACTTAAGTACAATAGTGGTGAGAGTATTTTGTAAGGGATCAAAACTACAAGTAGCAATGCAAACATCTTTTGTTCATATCTGAGTCCTGAATATCCAAAATACATCACCTTAAAGTTTTAAATTTACTACGAGAACAGTGGCAGATGATGTCATGTAATGAATGAACTTTTGGGGCATCCACTCAAATGAAAGCTAATCGAACCCAGGGCAAAGTCGGGGCACTACTGCATGAAAAACCAAGATCCCGACATGACCAATCGAGAGTCAGGGTCATCCCTTTGAAGACCAAAAATCAAATTATGTCGTATTCATACATTTAGCTGCATTCATCTTGCATTGAACCATCATTGCATACGTCATACATCTATGTTCAATGCATACACTAAAGTCACCTTGCATTTAGGATAGACACATGCATTTATGCATAAAATTCATGCATTTTTGCTTACAAAAAGGTTCAAAAAGAGACCGAACATCCTCAGCCGTGGGGGCAACAACACAACTGCAAACCTCTAGCCATGAAAAGGGCCAAATACAAAGAGGATGTTGAAGCATCAATAAAAGGTAACAATGACAAACTTTGTAAACATTCACTGATGAATGTTTTTTCATTTTAGGTCATACATTTCCGCTAGTAAAGCAGCAGAAGTAGCCTTTTTCAGATCTTGCATTCGTCATTGTTGATAAGCCAACAATTTCCAGATTTTGCTTTACCGCTGATGGTGCAACGGTATAGACATCCTGAAGATCTCGTTTTTCTGTTTATGATGCCACAGATCTGAACCTTTCCCCAAGCAGATCAAATTTCTATTCAGGTCTTGTTTCTCCGCTGACGGTGCAACCAGACCTAATTTTCCTCAAGTTTTACTTCTTTGTATGGTTCAAGAAAAAAGTAAAATTAAAAAAAAGAGGAAAAGGAGAAAAAAGATAGAAGAAAATCAAAAAAAAAAAGAAAAAAAAAAAAAAGAGAAAGAAAAAGAAAAAATGATAAGAAAAATAAAAAATTCAAAAAACATTTAACTTTCATCGCCTGATCTAGTCCTCCGATGATGGAGTGGCTAGGTCTAAGTTGCAGTCGTCCTCTGATCCTGCTCTCCGCTGATGGTGTAGCCGGTTCCAGGTCGTCATTATCCAATCTGGTCCTCCGCTGATGGAGTGGCCGGGTCCAAGCTCACGTCGCCCTCAGATCCTACTCTCCGCTGATGGTGTATCCGGTTCTAGGTCGTCATTATCCAAACCAATCCTCCGCTGATGGAGTGGCCGGGTCCAAGCTCCCGTCGCCCTCAGATCATGCTCTCCGCTGATGGTATAGCCGATTTTAGGTCGTCATTATCAAATCTTGCTATCCGCTGATAGAGTGGCTAGGCACAAGCTATCGTCGTCATCTGATCCTACTCTCCGCTGATGGTGTAGCCGATTCCAGGTCGTCGTTATCCAAACCAGTCCTCCGCTGATGGAGTGGCTAGGTCCAAGCTCCCGTCACCCTCTAATCTTGCTCTCCGCTGATGGTGTGGCTGATTATTGGTCGTCATTATCCGCTCCAGTCCTCTGCTGATGAAGTGGCTAGGTCCCAGTTGCTGTTGTCCTACTTATCCGCTGATGGTGTAGTAGGGTTCCAGTTAATGTTCTGCTTCTCCGTTGATAGATCCAACTCTACTGATTTTCAAGTCCTTTTTATTAATGGAAAAGAAAAAAAAAAAAAAAAAAAAAAAATCAAAAAGGTAAAAGGAAAAAAAGAAAAAAGAGGAAAAAGAGAAAAAAGAAAAAAAAGAATAAAGAAGAAAAAATCAAAAAAAAGGAAAGAAGAAAAAAGAGAATGAAAAAATGAAAAGAAAAGAAAAATAAAAATTAAAAAAAAACAAGAAAAAAAATTATTATCGCCCGATCTAGTCCTCCGCTGATGAAGTGGCTAGGCCCAAGTTGCAGTTGTCCTCTGATCCTGCTCTTCGCTGATGGTGTAGCCGGTCCCAGGTTGCCATTATCCGATCCAGCCCCTTCGCTGATGGGGTGGTTGAATCCATGTTACCAACGTTCTCCGATCTTACTTCTCTGTTGATGGAGTAGTGGGGTCCAACCTCTATCTTTCAACCCGGTCTCCTCGTTAGTGTTGTAGCCAGGTCATTTTTACTCTCGTATTACCATGATGAAAAAAACCAAAAAAAAAACCAACAACAAAAACAAAAAAAGGAAAAGTTGTCAGTTTTTGACCCTGCCCCTTCGTCGGTATTGCAGCTGGGTCAAACTCTCTTTAGGTATTAGCTTATTATCAATAATGTAGTGAGTCGCACTCATTTTGCTTCCCCAATAGACCACCTCCGGTTTTGAAGATTTTGCTTCCTCCAAGAGTGACAAAGAAGATCTACCGAAGAATGAAGACATACGTCAAAAGAAGAAGCTCAGCCAGACCAGACAAAACAGGTTATTTTTAACCTTTGCTCTATCGTTGTTACACAACAATGAGCAAAGGGGGGCAACTGTAATAACCCGTTTTAACCAAACCCTAAACTAAACAGACCCAGTTCAAACCCATGATCCGACCCGGATCCAAACTAAACCCGACCCGGAAACCAAAACAACCCTCACCTAAAAATAAACCCTAGCAGCCGCCGCCGTCACCTCCACCAGTTGCCGCCGTCGCACCTCCGATAGCCGTCGTCGCTTCACTGGCAACTAAAACAGATCTCAATTTAAATCAACCCTTAATCTCTAATCCTAAAACCCCAAACCAAATCAACCAAAAAATAAAACAAACCTAAAACCTGCCACCACCATACCCTCACCCATGCTTCTGCCACCACTATACCACTCGGCCATAACCTGCCACAATCCCTAAAAAACTGGATCTGCAGGTTAAAAAGGAAGGATTTGTTAGTTTGGAAACTGGTTATAAAGATCCAAAAATCAATTGTAAAAAGGGGATTTTTTTACTTAAAAAAAACGGGGCTGATATTCAAAAAAAAGGGAAAAAAAGAAAAGACAGAGTGATTTTGGGGATTTCGGGGTTCTTAAAAAAATTGTAAGAACTTTCTTTAGATCAATAACAAGAGGTTTTCGAAGGTAAAAGAAAAATCTATTGGATCTCCTTTTTTATTTTTATTTCGAATCAAAGAAAATAAGGGGGAAAGAGAGTTTGAATCTTACATGTCCACGAAGATCTCCCCAGCCGTGTTGTGTCGCCTGTCGTGAGGCTTCAACGCCGATGATCGGCTTCATCCCTTGAGCGGTGCCGTTGCCGTCTGGAGAGTGAAGAGTTGAGAGAGAGGGTTTGAATGTTTTAGGTTAGGGTTTTATTAAACCATTTTAACCAAAAATATAATAACCTTTAGTTTTAAGCTGGCCTGATCAAAACGACGTAGTTTTGAGGCCCCGACCCGTGCGGTGACACGGATCCGCGTTTTTGGGCAAAAGGGAAAATTACGTGCATGGTCCCTGGACTTTCCTCCCTCCTTCATTTCTATCTAGGGTCTATTTACACTTTCGTCCTTCTATCTTTTAGGCGCGTCTAATATGGTTTTTTTATGTCTTTGTGGCCCTTAATTTCTATTTTGTTTCTGTTTAGTCACTGAAATGTAGGCTTTAATTTCCAGCATGATATTTCTATTAGTTTATATTCAAGCCTATATATTTTGCATCTGTTTTAATTTAGTCCATTAATATGCATCATTTATGCCATGTATAATTTAATATTGTTGCATTTTAGCCCTTAATTCTCATATTCATATTGTTTTATGCATATTAGTGTAAACCATGCATTATTATCATTATTTATTAGTTTCATTTTATTTATGCGATTGCTATTTATGTATTTATGTTAGATCTGTTTTTATTTATGAGTTAGATTAATATTTATGTATGTACGTTTTATATTAGTATTTTATTTATGTTACATTAGTATTTTATTATGTTAGTATTTATTTATATTTTTATCGCAATGTATTTATTTATATTTGCCATGTCTTTTAAGTTTGCATAACGAACATATATTTTGTCAATGTGGTGCCCTTTTATTTGAGCGTAAACGGAGCCAGTATCAGGCGTAGTGATAGTGGTTGGGCGTTTACTCTCGAATAACGGGGCCTTTAAAATCTACTCGCATTTATAACCGAATTTTAATCTAATCGTCACTTTAATCCGGAAAGTCTAATATTAATAAAGCGGTAATTATTAAAGTACCAATTTTGGGCGGTGTGGGGGTGCTAATCCTTCCCCATCCGTAACTGACTCCCGAACCCATCAATTTGAAATCTCTGGTTTTTTACGGTGTCCGGCCTACCTAAGTGGCCGGTGGCGACTCCATTTTTAAATAAAATACGGGTTTTCTAAAATCCCACGCGGAAGATAATATTTTCCAAACAAATAAAAACATCATTTTTAGTGAGAAAAAACATCGCTACACAAATAACAATGTTTTTTTTACTTAACTCTAAATTAATAGCTTTGTTTTTGACTTGTTCTTTTCCATTTGTTTTAAATCTTAAAAATAAATTTATCAATTGATATTTCCCTAAATATAGAAAAAAGAAACTAAACAAATTTTAACGTGTTATTTGCATCAGTAATAATATATAATTAAGGGTGAATATTTTTTTGGGTGAAAAAAGGTCATTGTCTTGATCCTCGTTAAAATTATCTTTAAACTTAGTTAAAGAAAAAGAATACACAAAAAATAATTACAAATACGTACGAAATAACTCGAAAAAAAACATAAACTAGCCAACAAAACACCGGACTCTAAAAAAGCAAACTGAACTAATCTCTTACATCGGCATTCAACAAATTTCCAACTGCCACAGGAGGTACAGAAAAAAAGACTAACGTCTATGACATCAAACCTAGCCAACCTTGCCATACACTTCTAGGGTAAAAATTTATACAAAAATGCTTATTTTCAAGCTAAAATTTAAAATTTAAATTTTTAACCCTAAAAACTTAAATTCTAAACATTACAACCTAAACTCCTAACATCTAAACTCTAAACTAAAATCCTAAACCCCTAAATAACTTCGCTTGTAGAAATTTTATTTTTTACCGGTAGTGTATAGAATAATAATCCTATAATCAATGGGGGGTAAGATTCACTTGGCAGCGTGAAAACTAAAAAAATTGATATTGATTTTGAATTATTGGATTGTATTAGTGTAAATTTTGTGATTGAGATTATCCATTTTTCTTTAAAAATTTGATCATCTTTTACTTTTAATATCAATCATCAATTTATATTCATCTAATGGTTCAAAATCAGTATAAAACTAAAAAAATTATATTATATAACTGGATATATACTGTCATATTACTTTTTGGATTTTTTTACAAATATAAATTCAAAAAATATTTTGATAAATGAGATGACTTTTTTTTTGGAAGCGGATACAAGAACAATTACAATTTATACATTCGATAACTACAAAATACAAAGGCAATTAAAATCAACATTCTAACAAGGCATATGATGGAAACTAAATCTTTACATAACCAAGAGTAACCATTTTAACACATGGATTGAAAACGAACCCAACATAGAGTCTGACCTGAACCAGAATAATCTGTACATGAACTCACACAAAAAGGTAGGATGAGAACTCACACATGCATAAGCTTACGCATGATCGGACTCGAACTTGGGATACTAAGGATGTTAGGGCCTTAACCTTACGATTAAGTCAAGACCTCGTCGACTAAATAAAATGACTTCTTTAAAGGGTAAAACTTTGATACACAGGCTATGTAAAATTAATTTTATACAAACATGTGTATTTACACTATAAAAAACCCAAACCCTAAATTCCTAACCCTAACCCTAAAAAACTAAACCCTATACACTAAATTCTAAACACTAATCTTAAATTCTAAACCCTACAACATAAACCCCTAAACCTTAAACTCTAAACTAAAACCCTAACCCCTAAAATTAAAAGGCACATGTAAACTAAAGTTTAGACGGCCTGTGTATCAAAGTTTTTTTTCCTTTTTTAAATAATATTTTTATAAGATTTATATTTGATGCACTAACAATGTATCTGTTTGGTAAAAAGATCTCTTAGGTTCATCTCAATTTTGAAATTGGGCAAATGAATCTTTCTAAAAAAAGTGTAATTTAGTCTTTATCAAACTCGAAAGTGGACAATTAAGAACAATTGATCACAATTTTAATGTGGATGGCTAAATTTACACATTTTACAAATGTTGAGAGTTAAATTTGTTTTTTTTAGAATTGTGATAAAATTGACATAATGTACAAACTTTGAAGACTGAGGTTGTTATTATATCAATCAAAATTATATACAATCAAAAAATATTAATGTTGTTTTTATTGCTCACTTTAAAATTGACGAGAATTCTATTAGACGAACCAACTTATTTAATTTTAAAACTGAAAAAAGCTTAGATATTTTTTTTATCAAACTTCCATTTTGTCAATAAAAACAAGGCACAATATGTTAAAGTTATATTAATTTTTAATTATTAATTTATTAATAATTTATTTTAATAAATATTCAAGTTTAATCAATTTTATCTATAAAGACTGAATAAATAACTCACGAAACGGCCGTCATAGAAACAGATGCAGGCACGATTTGTCGTTTAACGTGGATTGGTCAAACAAAATGCGGGACTCACATCTCACCAAAAGAATCCTGTCCGTCGATATCATTGACTTTCTACTTTTCCTTTTACCCTCAAAATGCGGCCAATCACAGCGGTGCCTTTTTAGAACCAGTCATCAAAGCCAAAACCACGTTTGAAAGGAAATTGTAATAATAAGTGATATTTAAATGTATAAAATTATATTTAATACAAAGAAAGTCATCTACTAATATATTACTTTAGACAAATAATAATTAAAACATTCGTTAATCAATGCATCGACGCACCAAATACTTTAATGTGGCAAATTCTTTCACTATTTTGTTTTTAATTTGTGTATTGGTAAATGATTTTTGTTATTAATAACGAATTGAAATTATCACTTTTTTCTTCGATTTTTTTAAGAAAATCATAAAATAATTGTTTTATTTTTTTAGTTTTTACTAGTTCCCATTGTTGGGTCATTTCAATTATTATTATTATTATTATTATTATTATTATTATTATTATTATAGTAGTAATAATTAAATGTTTGTTGATTCACATTAATTCTCTCTAAAATAATTTTTAGGATTTTGACTATCAACACGACTATTTTTTAGTATAAATAAGGTATTTACCGACAATAACAATGACTAATTCCCTCGCCGCAGGTATTCTCACTAAAAGATAAATGATTGGTTTCATTGTTAAGGGTTAAGGGATGAGGTGAATAACTACCACACCATATCTCATCGTTAAAGAGCACGACCATTTGATATAAATTTTAAATTTGTTTTTTGATTTCTCATAAAGGATATAATTGTAAATAACTAAAAAAAGTTAAGGTATGATAATGTTCCTATACACTATGAATATGATTGTGAAGTATGAATACCAGCTCTTTAAATTCATTAATACACAAAGCTTCACATTCAAAGGTTTGGTAGCACATCATTAGAAAGTATTCATTTTGATTATGCTCTAAGAGAGTATATGTTAATTTTCTAACCTTATCGGTAGAATTCATAAAAGAAAAAGGAACAATATTGTTGACAAAACATATGTACATAAAAAAATGAATTAAATAATTTAAGGAATTATAAAACATATTAAAGGAACAATGAAATATTTATATATAAAACAATTGTTTTTTGAGATAAATAAAACAATTATATTTGATACACTCACATTATATAAATCTACATACTATACATCCGGATGGTATGACACATCATTAACAAATAGTTAAAAATAAATTAATTTACGACCTATTCAATACAATACGATTAATATTGTCGTTGGTACAACAAAAGAACATAAGATATAACATGTTTAAGCGCTTAATATCCTTTTATTTATGGGTAGGGAGAGATCTGAGTTGTACTTGTATTATACACTAAATGCTAAAAAAAATAATTTATAATATGTCGGTTATCTTTTTTTCTCATCGGTATGTCATCATCTTATTTAGTGATAGTGTATAAAACTATACATTATTAATGAATCCAATTTTTCGAGACCTCGAGAATACAACAATGTTAAATCTCACCCAACTCACAAAATTAATCTCTACTTAAACCATCAAATACTAGATGAAAGTTAATTTCTTATTTTCCCATTATTTATTCATTTTTGTTGTGTTCCCAATTCTCAAGCGATTTGTCCTGACTAATCTGGACCGACCTGTGTCATAAACCTATCTCTGGTGGGCGAGTCTCCCAATTAAGAATTTCTGCATACACAATGCCTCGGACTCAAGATACCAAGTTTTTTACCACTTGGACCACCCGTTGATCCATTATTTATTTTTTAAGACTTTATAAAGTTTTTTTTTTTCATTTTCAAAACTTTTTGAAGACTCTTTCTCATAAATTTCTCATAGAAATAAAAAGGTTGCTAGCCATGGTCATGAAGTTGAGCCAAGTGTCCACTTGACGCACCATCTTACCTCACTCTCTTTCTGAAAACCCATTTTCATGCTTTGAGAAAAAAAAAATATGATCCCTACCACCTCATCACTCCTTTCACATTTGGTCTTAGTCCAAACCCCATTTTTAATGCATACTCCTTCGCCATCTGCCACCCCTCTCTTCTCCTTCACAGCTTAATTAATCCTGTATACTCCTTTTCTCCCATTTTCTGGACTCCTTGGATACACACTTTTAATTCTTTCTTTCATCCCAAGCAATCCCTTTTTGAAAAAAAAAATCTTGCGAAAGTGAAACCCTTTTTCCCGGACAGAAACAAGTTGTGATAATGGAGCCCGTTGATCAGAAACGAGTAGTCAACGAGATGGACTTCTTCGCCGGCGATCGATCTTCGCGACAACATGCAAAGGCCGATGACGATCATCGTCGTCGTGTGAATATAGAAAGTGAACATCCTGGGTTGCTGCAACATCAAGCTGAGGATGTAAATGTAAGGGAGTTGTCCTATATGTATGTATGTAACACGTTATTTACTTTGAAGTTTTCTGTGTTTTGTTTTAGACTGGTTTGAATCTCTTGACAACTAATAGTACTACAACTGAGAAATCATCACAGAATCTGAAAGAGAAACAAAGGGTAAATCAGGTTGGTGTATATATGGAGTATTTTTCAATCAAAAAGAGATTTTGGATGCTAATATTAGACAACTTTTTTGGTGGGTGCAGTTAGCAGATGCTCGAGCTGAGTTAGAACGAGTAAACGCAGAGAATCAACGATTGAAACTCACTCTTAACCAGGTGAATAATAACTATTGTGCTTTACAGATGCATCTTGTTTCATTGATGCAACGACAACGAAATCGAATAGCTGAGAGTTCTGAAGCTAACAACACTGAGGTAAAACTGCAGCAGATATCATATATATTTGCACCATAAAGCAATTCATCAGTTACTGATATATTTTATGTGTTATTTGATTATGTTTGTATTAGATTGATAGGCCAATGGAAGATAAAACACATGCTAAAGGCATTGTGGCAAGGCAATTCATGGATCTGGGTCAATCAGCAAAGGCTGAAAAAGATGAGGTTTCGGAATCTTCGTCTGAGGACAGATCGGCTGAGTTATCGGGTTCGCAGGGGAACACCATTGTTGAGTCTATGGAGAGAAGAGAAAATAGCAGTACTACTCCTCAAGGTCTTCCTCATCCTCCGGGATGGTTACCTAACAAAGCTCCCAAGTTTAGTACTACCTCAAAGGATAATGAACAAGCAGAACAGACCATGGCCATGATTCGAAAAGCTCGCGTCTCGGTTCGAGCTCGATCCGAAGCATCAGTGGTAAGGAAAATCCAGTTTGACGATTACTTCTAACAGTTGATAACATAGCAAAAAGAATTAAACTCCTCACGTGCAAGAAAACATGGCGGTGAGCACACAATTTTAGGTTGGCACCCGCCTACTTTTGTTGAAGTAGATTTGAGAGTCATTAACAAAAGTTGTAAAGTTACATCCAAATTTTCAATAAAATTTTCAGTTTTGTATTTTATGAATAAATCTATATACAGACAGTAAATCACATGTAATGACATCGACAATGAATCGACAGTTGTTACTTAGTTAATAACACAAGACTGATTCAAAGCTAATATCTAATTATTTCAATGGGTGCAGATTTCTGATGGTTGCCAATGGAGAAAATATGGGCAGAAGATGGCAAAAGGAAACCCTTGCCCTCGAGCTTACTACCGTTGCACCATGGCTAATGGCTGTCCGGTTCGCAAACAAGTATATATATTTTCCATTCATTGTTCGATTTTTAGTTCAGGGTTTAAAGTTTGATCGTTCACTTACCTATGGTGTATTGAAAACAAATCTATGCATTAAACAGGTGCAAAGGTGTGCGGAGGATAGAACTATCCTTGTTACAACTTATGAAGGAAACCATAACCATCCACTACCTCCGGCTGCAATGGCAATGGCGTCGACAACTTCGGCAGCGGCATCGATGCTACTATCCGGTTCGATGCCTAGTGCGGATGGGATTATGAACTCGAATCTCATCCCCAAAGGGATGATGCTTCCCGGTTCACCTAGTTTGGTCACCCTTTCAGCTTCGGCTCCGTTTCCGACTGTCACATTGGACCTCACTCACAACCCTAATCAAAGACCATTGAACCAACTTCACCCTATTTCTCCACATTGTTCTCACAATTTATCAAGTTTGCCGCCTCACCTGCTTGGCCACCCGGTTTACAACCAATCAAAATTTTTGGGTTCTTTTCTTAGCTCTCAAGGAAACATTAATCAACATCCCGGCCATTTAGTTCAAAACCAAATGCAGGGACATCCCGTGGCTGATACGGCGGCCGCCATCGCAGCTGATCCCAACTTCACCGCGGCGCTGGTCGCGGCCATTACTTCCATTATTGGCAATTCTCATCGAGACAACGGTGGTGGTAATAACAATAGCAAAACGTCAGGAAACACAGGAGACATCAATACTTGAATTATATTATTAAAGAAAAAAAACATTTTGTTTGAAAAGTAGTGTATTTAATTTGATGTTTGTAACATTTATTTTTCCTTAGAAAGTCCGAGTATATTTTAGTTATCTTTTTTTTCTTCTAATTTTTAATATATGTAAAATTTAGTGATGCTATTAGAGCTTAATATAAACATAGAAATTCAGAAGAAGAAAATGTGAGGTCTGAGAATAACGAACCTGCCATGACCGAGTTAAAAATGAAGTTGATATTCGAGTGTGAGACTCTTTTTAGTTTCTCAACAATCATTGATGAACAACAAAGGAGAGAATGCCTTAAGAATTTTAGAGTTTTAATTTTAAATCGTATTTTTTTATATATAAATTAATAAAAAAAGAAAAAATGACTTTAATAAAAAAAAGAAAAAGACTCATTGTTATAATTTAATTTCTTATTAATACAAATTAACTTTTTAATTCTCAGGAAATACAAAACATTTTAGACATTTGAAACCAAAATTTTAAGGCAATTTTCGGAACTTTTCTAGAGTTTTATAAAAAATAATTTTGGGTCTTGCTCACGAACTTATCGAGTCAAGTTGACTCGCTAAGGAAACATAATTTTGTAAGATAGCCACCAAAAAATCATAAAAGACTTTATAAAAAATAACGAGCTGCTCACGAACTTATCGAGTCGAGTTGGGTCTTGCTCGACTTGACTCGCTAAGATCTCGAGTCGAGTTCGATTTCTAGTCAAGTCAACTCGAGTCGAGCGTTAACCGAGTTTTGACCTAGTCGAGCTCGAGTTGTTTGCGAGCTGCTCAACTCAATAAGCACCCCTAAACTCGACTCGACATAATAAAAGTATAATCCGATCCCAATCCACCCCCAATATTTTAACAAAAAATGCAACTAAACCCCCAACCCAAAAAATTAATAAAAATATTAAATATACTATATAAAAAATTATAAAATAAAAAAATATATTTAGTGAATATACCTAGGCGGGGTGAGACTCATTTAAACCTAACCCAAAAAAATTTAACAAAAAAATTCGACTCAAGCCGCCAAAATTTCCAATAAAAAATTAACCCCGGTCGAATCTAATCGAAACCTATCGGAGTCGAGAAAAAATGTCATTCCTATGAATATATACTAATGATAAAATTAGAAATTTTTAGGAAACAATTAATTTTTAAAAATATTTAAGAAGAAATGACATTTTTTTAAATTTGAGGGTTATGTCCCCGGTTCTCACTATGTTACGTCATTGATATCAACGTTAATAAATTTCTTTCACACACATATACATATAGCACTTTCACAAATCAAGATTAGACATTTATGTTTAAGTTTAAATTATTTAAATTGAGTGTACTCGTCTCACGAAATCTTTACACATATGTGGTAGTTGAATTTTTTATTTTCAAAAATATAATGCATATTTTTTTTTATTTTAAAAAATATAGCAAAAGTTATCGCGCAAGTGAAGTCGATATGCCAAGGTTTTGATTTCACCGTTTAAAGACGGATTGTCTTTAATTTGATTTTATTGTTTTCTCTACCTGGTATCTTTTCGTTGGCTTACTGTCAACAGAATGAGTTGAAGTCTAAATTTTTTTTACTAAAAAAATCAATCACTATTTAAAGACGGATTATTTTTAATCCGCTTTAAGTTACTGTTCAAAATACTATAGATTTGGAAATAAAAAAAAAAGAGGTGTTATATTTTTGAGAAAAAAATTGGGTACAATGTTGGTGTCATTTTCCCTCGTCTGACCGTAGACAAATTCGTTGAGAGAAAATAATGCAAGGTATACCCTCAACTTCTCATACAATTCAAGGGCAGATAAGAAATAGTAGGGGCCAAACCTTGCAAATTGTAGGTAGCAGCTAGGTATTATTATACGGGGACCAAAACAGACCTCGAGGTATCAAGTCACACTCTTGATTTTCTTTTCTCTAAAGAATTGAAAATTTTATTGATAAAAGAAGCAAGCAGGGGTGGTACTTAAGAAGGATCCGTGAAGGCCACCATTTCTCAAAATTTTGAAAATTAAAAATAATTAAAATAATGATACAATAGTATTTTAATTCTCTAAAATACATATAATTATAATGTTAACTTTATAAATGTAGACTTTTTAAATAATTTCCTTAATAAATAATGTTAAATTTCGTCACAAAAAAAAAAACAAAATTACTGAAAGAAACAAAGTTCACACTAAACATCACTTGACATTTAACAGATCACCTTCGTACGTATGTATGGCATTCTTAACAGACATCTCCTATCTCCATTAGAGTTTGAACACTTTTTCACACCATTTTAAACCCATTTTATTTTTTTCAAAATAAAAATTAACAATTGTTCATAGACGTTAAGGTAACCTTAAGACTAACGACATAAGTGTGTTTGTTGGACACGCAATATGTTAGTGTAGTTATGTTCTATTGTGTTTAAGTCGGTTATAACCGAATGAATTATTAAAAAAAATAAATGTAAAGAAAATACAAGAAAGTTTGTTTGGATAGTTCAAATTGAAGTCCATTATAATATGGGTAAAACTTTGATACACAGGCTGTGTAAAATTAATTTTACACAAGTTTGTATATTTACACTATAAAAACTCAAATTTTAAATTCTTAACCATAACCCTAAAAAATTAAACCCCACACTCTAAACCCTAAATTCTAAATACTAATCTTAAATTCTAAATCTTACAACCTAAACCCTTAAATTTTAAACCCTAACCCCTAAGACTAAAAGGCACGTGTAAACGAAAGTTTACATGGCCTGTGTATCAAAGTTTTTTTCTTATAATATTTTAAGTACAAGAGAGAGAAAATTCCTATCTAATTACACACGTATAGACAGTTATCATATAACATTATCCTAATTATTCTCACCCTTAAATAATCTCTACTTGTTGCTTAACATTCACTATAAACACAACTTACAAAACTCACAATTGCAAATTCGAAATATTTTTTAATAAATTTGTTTATGCTCAAACGATAAAATACTCTCAAATAATAGGGTAAAACTTTGATACACAGGCTGTGTAAAATTAATTTTACACAAGCCTGTGTATTTACACTATAAGAACCAAAATCCTAAATTCCTAACCCTAATCCTAAAAAACTAAACCCTAAACCTTAAACCTTATACACTAAATTCTACACACTAACCTTAAATTCTAAACACTAACCTTAAATTCTAAACCCTACAACCTAATCCCTTAAACCCTAAACTAAAACCCTAAACTCTAAAACCAAAAGGCACGTGTAAACTAAAGTTTACACGACCTATGTATCAAAGTTTTTCCCCAAATAATATAGTAAAAGCCCTACCCGAAACTAAACACTAATATCCTTTCAATATGTATCACACAATCTTGGTAGGGCCTATAACACTAGTCTTCTTTAATTAGATCTCATTCATTGTTGTAGAGTATATACCTTTAAGTGAGAGATCAAATATTCATTTTCGAACAATAAAATTTTCATAAAGTCTTTAATTTCCGAATAAGTAAACTTCACAAGATAATATTGACTTTGTCAAACAAAGTTCTTTGGAAACAATGTCTTCTATCATTAATGTATCGCTTTTATAAGAATTTCGTGTTTGAATGTTTTTGGTTTCCAAACAATTAAGTTTATGATAAACTATTAAATTTTTTATTCCCAAACCAATGAGAATTCTATGAAATAAACTTCATATTGTCTTCAAAACATGTCATCAATATAGAATAATATTTAAAAATCCACAGCACCGTGTAAAAATTTGTCAAGAAAATAACTTTAAAATAATATGATCGAAATAGTCCAGATCAATATATATAACAATAATGCTGATGATGTTAAAAAATTGGTGTGTTAAATTGAGAAATTGGTATAATGGGGGCATGTTAAATAATCCACACCACTGTTGGTATCAGTGAAAATAACTAAGAACGAAAGAAAGGTTACAAAAGGAAAGCTTTTAGTAAAGATAGTGAAAATATTACAAAGATGGTGAAAATAACTTAGTTTTCACGTTTTTTAATGCTGCTTTAATATTATGCAATTCCACCCAAAATATAGACGTTCCATAATTACATTTAATTTCTTAATATGATTAAAATGTATTATATGTTCATACTTTTTTAAATTTTTGATAAGACACACACTTTACAGATAAAGCTGATTGAATCTTAATTTTTTAGAATATATATCTTTTTTTCACTTGGACCGCTCGTTGAGTTAAAAAACGAACGATAGTATGGGTTTAATCAAACTAACCCAAGTAGTACAATTTTCCTCATTTAATGATTTTGTGCCATAGATTATGGATCATTTTTTTGTGTGAAAACTCTTCAGTTTTACACGAAATTGTTTTTTTTGTTTTTAATACAATTCTAGGTATTTTAATTTTATAATCTTTCGTGACACAAGTGTTAAGTAATATACTTCACAATTTTTTGATGGAATCGAAAATATTTCTAAAAAAAATTGTCTAATGGATTTCAAATGAAAAAAGATTATTTAGTTTTCATTGTAAAAATATACTATTGATTAAGAAAGTTTAAAAAATATTTATAAGTTTCAAAGATGAATCGAACCTAACAAGATGCGAAGCAAGTCTCATTTAAAACTATTTTGTTTCTTTTTATTTTAAAGCGATAAATTATCTCGAACTGTCTTGAATTTGATCCATTTAATTAGGCATGGGTCATAGGTAGGTTTGAATCATAGTTTTTGCAAAACAACAAAAGCAATAATTTTGGGAAAATTACACATATATTGCACCTAACTTTTCTTTTCCACAAATATGGCACAAAGCCACAATATTTTCATAAATATTACATTTACTATAGTAAAAATGAAGATGATAGGAATACTCACCGACTTTGAACAGTGTCGTCCACATGACAGCCATCCATGAAGGTCAGTGTTCAAAGATATAAGCTAAAGACGGTAAGTATGTATTTCGTCTTTGAACATTAACCTCCATGGATGGCTGCCACGTGGAAGACACTGTTCAAAATCGGTAGATATTCCTATCATCTTTACTTTTACATCAAATGTTAGATTTCTTAAAATAATATGAGATGTACAACATTTGTGAGAAAAAAGTCAACAATCCTAAAAATACAAAGCTTCCAATAATTTTGAAGGGACCCAAATAAATTATGTTTTAAAAATTATTATTTGTGATTTTATTAGTATTATTTTAGAGTTGTGTATATATATATTTTTAATAACTATAAATATTAAACTATATATATATTAGAAGGTACTATATTAGAAGGTTATTGTAACGACCCAGATTTTTTAGTTAACAATGGGCGTTGACTCGGGTCTTGGACCGACACGTCGGGTCAAATGTTTGGGTTATGTTGGGCCTTGTTGTTGGGCTTTGTTGGCCTCCATGTGTTGTTGGGCTCAAGTGTCGGGTCTTGAGTTGTGGGGATGACTTTGGTATGATGACATATGGGTAATTCACCCTCAAATGTGGGCAAAGGTTGATGCCTCATTGATGAGAGGCTGCCATTTTGTAAGAGGGTGAAGTCACCCTTGTTCTCATCTCTCTCTCTTATCCTCTATCCAATTTCCTTCCCAAACCCAAAGACTAAAAAGAGAAGCTTGTTATTTTAGAGTTAGAATCTCGGTTTGTGGCTAGAGGAGGAGTTGTTCAGCACCCAAAGATTTATCTTTCAAGAGGAATATCTTCAGCATTGATGGAAGTTGGGTTTGAATATTGGATCAAGGAAGAGAGGTGGAAGAAGCTTGATTTCTGCCTTAGTTCATGAATCTCTTTCTAAAGGTCCGTACATTTCTGACTGCTACACTTCATGAGTATCCTAAAATGATTGCCTTGTGTGGTTTATAGTTTTGGGTTGTGTAGTTGAGGTTTAGAAGCTTAAAACCCCCTTTAATGGCTAATCATGTATCATGTGTTAAAAACATGTAAAATTGGTAGAAAACCACCCTACATACCTCCAATAATCTGTAGGAACATTTTGGGACTTAACTATGTAGGTTAAGGGATGGGATGGTGAAATCTCAAGCTTCAGATTTTAAAATCTGGGCTCGCGTACCGATACGAGGTAGTAGCATATCGGTACGCCTTTGTTATAAGGGAGACGATTTGTGAGGGGCGTACCAGTATGCCTTTCCATATATCGGTACCCCTCGCTTAAGGTGAATTCCAGTAATGCTTTGGCGTACCGGTACGCTAAGGGCGTACCGGTACGCATTGTTACATTGCCTGTGAGAGGCTTAGCGTACCAGTACGCGTATGTGGGAGTACCGATACGAGAGTAGATCGGTACAGGGCGATCCTAGTATCGATGATGGGTACCGGTACAGCATAGAGCGTATCAGTACTGCTTGTGGTCTAATTCTTTCAAATCTAATTAGCGTATCGGTACTCATAGGGGAGTATTGATACCTAGAGGGCAGTATCGATACCTAGAGGGCAGTACCGATACTAACCTTAGAGTATCAATACTTGCTGGGCAATCTGCCCAAGAAAGTTGAGTTCGCGTTCGTGGGTTTTATAATTCAAGGTAAAGGGCCCTTGGGGTATGCTAGGGAGTAAAATGAATACTAAAGTTGAGAAATGTAGAGTTAAACCTCGGGTGTGAAATAAATGGCTAATGGCTTGGTAATTGTTGAGTGGATCGCTTGTTTAATCACCCATAAAGATTCGTGGTGGATCAGTTAATGCTACTGGAAGATCGGGGTCCTTGCTGTGTGCTGAAGGGACTCCTATGCAGGCTGGTTGCCGCGAATAATAAGATAATTTAACGAGAAAAGCATAAATGAATCCTATATATTAATTAGTATAACAAACGAGTTATGCCTTGAGGCATTGGTAATGGTTGGTTGGATGCCTTTTATCTTTCGATGAGATATATTGATGCTCAGGGGAACATGTGTTAACGTATGTGTCTTGGTTAGGAATTCGAATGTCCTAGAGTCAGTGCAAAGGCACTTAAATAAGGGGATAGGTACTCTGAGCTATATGATCGAGTACATCTGACGTATCTACGAGCTATGTGATTTGGATGCGGTCCGAAACCTATCATTGGGCTATGTGATCAGGATATGAAAATACAACTCGGGGGCTGTGTGAGCTCGAGTAACTCGAATGGCTATATGATCTCGAGTAAACTGATTGGCTATGTAACCTCAAGAAAAAGACTGGTTGTGGCTATTGTGATCCAAGTATGTTAGGACGTATCTGTGGCTACAGTGATCTGGATATGATTCTAACCCGACGACTATGTGATCACAGGTAACCCGACGGCTGTGTGAGCACGAAAAAAATAGTAGAGCTTCGTTGTCTATTAGGGAATGTGTGTTATTTACGTTGTTGTATGGATGATAGATGTTGGCTATTTTATCCTTAGGCTACGTGATCAGGGTAGGGTTGTTACTCGATGGGCTGTGTGAGCTCGCGTAACTCGATGGGCTGTGTGATCTCGAGTATGGGCTAGATAACCCTTGGGCTATGTGATCAGGGTATGAGACGTAACTCGATGGACGGTGTGGCCTCGAGTAAGGTAAGCCTGGATGGCTTGGTAGACTTCTTACATAATAGTGGTGTTTTGAGACATGGTTATGGACTCTAGCTAGGGTAGGCTAGACGATGATCCATAGATGTTGAGAAGCCTTTCTGTGCACTCTTAATTATATTATCATGCATTCTTGTTTTATGATATTCATGAATTGCGGTAGAGTAGAAATGTATCACTGACCTTTGTTAGCTCAGCGTGCGAAATTGTGATTTTTTCCGTACGTAGGTTGACAGGTTGCTTTTAGAGGAGCACACCGAGGAGGATTTCCCAGCACCAGGCCAGTTTCAGAATATAGTACTTGATATTTAGTTTGGACTGATTGTATTCATAGGATCTTACCGCAGTCGAGTTTGTATCTTTATTTTGATTTCCTACTACGTGGTCAAACGGTGTATTTTAATTTAAACTTATATTTTGTAAACCCTTTTAAATCTTATTATCTATGTGGATTTTATGGAAATTGATCGTTTGAGAATTGTCAACTTGTGGTTTTAAATGAGAAATTTTGATGGGTCAGTTTTGAGTGACCCGAATGTGATGCTCCGAATCCGGGACGGGATCGGGGTGTTATAGTTATATTGAAACTAAAAAGAAAATAATAATGGCTCGATTGCGAGGAATTCAAAGAGCTACTCATCGGCGTCATTCCCAATACCTCGCTAACCTTGAATCAGAGCTCACTCTAGAATTAGAATCTTTGCTAGATCAAGAAAAACTCTTATGGTGTCAAAAATCTCGAGCTCTTTGGATAACACAAAGAGATCGTAACATACAGTACTTTACAAGCTTGCTATGCAACGACGCAAACGCAATAGAATATCGGCACTTAAAATAAACGGCTCATATTGGTGTAATGATGATGCTCTCCTTGAGTCGGCTGCGGTTGACTATTTTGAAGGTTTATTTGTTACATCCACAACCCCTCCTGGCCCTTTTCCCTCTTACCGGCCGATTTCCAAGTGTCCCTACTGACCTAATGTCTGCTCTTGACCGTGAGCCTTCGGATACAGAAGTATGGGAGGCACTTGCTGATATGGCCCCTCTAAAGTCTCCAGGTCATGACGGATTACATGCAGAGTTCTTTCAAAAACAGTGGAACGTGGTTGGCCCTTTCGTTTGCACAGTTATAAAGGATGTTTTTCGAGGGGGAGTTCTTGAAGCAGAGTTACATAGAATAGTTATGGTCCTCATTCCTAAATCGGCTTCACCAGAAACTTTTACGGATTTTAGACCAATCAGCTTATGCACGCTAGTTTACAAAATTCTCACAAAGTTGATTGTTAAACGTTTAAAGAATGTCATGCCCTTGTTAGTCGCTCCAACGCAAACAAGCTTTATATTTGGCTGATCAATTCATGAAAACATCATAATCAACCAAGAAATTATTCACTCGATGCATGCTTCTAAAGCAAAAAAGGTGGATGACTTTAAAAGTCGACTTAGAAAAAGCTTTTGATAAACTTCGTTAGGAGTTCATTCATGATACACTCCTAGATACAGGCTTTCCACCTGGAATTATCTGAATAATCATGCAGTGTCACATCATCCACGTTCCAGGTTCAGTGGAATGGTAGATTATCCACCACTTTTCATCCGACAAGACGACCCTCTATCCCCCTATTTTTTCGTCCTAACGATAGAAAGACTCGAGCATCTCATTTCAAATGTTGTTGCATCTAGGGAATGGAAACCTTTTCAAGTTACGCGGCAAGGCATTTCTTTGACACATCTGTTCTTTGCCGACGACCTCATTCTCTATGGTGCGGATATCGCACAAGCATCTCTCATTTAGTCTTTGCTCTTGGAATTCGGTCGACATTCAGATCATTCTGTTAGCAAGCGAAAGACCCAAGTTTATTTTTCTCCATGTGCTGATCCTACTTTTTGTGATCAAATTGGTGCAATGTTGGGGCTTCAAGTGGTTAATTCATTGGGTAAATATCTTGGCACTCCGGTTCAGCATAAGCAAATCCACAGCTCAGATTTTGACTTCATTCTAGATAATATCCGCAAAAAGTTATCGGGTTGGGCAGCCTCAACACTCTCCCTTGTTGGTCGAATAACTCTAGCAAAGTCTATTCTTTCGGCCATTCCGATCTACTTAATACAATCTGTCCAGCTTTGTTAGTTTATATGGGTCTCATCCTCAAGCAATACAAGCCATCTCAAGTTAATTGGGACGCACTATGCCAACAGATGGATAGAGGGGGCCTTGGCCTTCACAGTTTGAATGATCACAATGTAGCTTTCATAATGAAACTCGGGTATGCTCTTGTGACTAAGCCAGACACCTTTTGGGTGAAAATACTCCGACAAAAAATATAGAATTACTGAGTTATTCCCAATAACAATCACATGTCCTAACTGCTCACCATTATGGAGAGCCATTGCTCGATCTTGGGAGAGTTTACGTAGTAGTTTCCTCTGGGTAATTGGTGATGGAAAACACACAAAATTCTGGGATGATGTGTATGTTACATCTTTAGGGCCTCTTCAAAATTATGCACTGGAACCAAATGTAGTTGACACGGACATGCTCGCTGCGGACTTGGTGGATGAAAGAGGGCAATGGAATCTGCCTTTCCTATCATTGTTGCTTGTTCTAGATTCTATCCCTCACATCTTGAGTATTAAACTACCGGTGAATTTATCGACGCCTGATGCCTGTTTTTGGCGTTGGTCTTCCTCCCACTGTTTTACTTTCAGTTCAGTGTATGGGAGTCTTTGTTCTACTTCCTGGCAGCCTAAACATCATATATGGAAGTTAATTTGGAAGCTACTGGTCCCTTAACACATCAGAACTTTTTTTTTGGCTAGTCACAATGCAGAAGCTGATGACGAATCAAGAACGAGCCAAAAGATCCTTTGTGGACGATGCTGCATGTCCATTGTGCAGGTGCCAAAGCGAATCTATCCTCCATCTTTTACGCGACTGCCCGTCAGTGAGCCAAATTTGGCAACGTATCCTTCCAGCATCTACAATTGACGATTTCTTTGGCCATTATCTCGTTCCATGGATCCACATGAACTTATCGTCCAATTTTCCTGCCCCGAATATACCTTGAAATATTATCTTTGCAGCACTTACTTGGAACATTTGAAAGCACATGAATGAATATGTTTTTAATGGGAGTTGTCCTTCGGTGGATATCATTTTGCAACGAAGTGTAACTTTGGCATCGCACCTTCATGATCATCTTCCAGGACAGGATCATTTGGGCCCGCATCTCCCGTGTTTGCTTCAATGGCAATGCCCTCAAAAAGGATGGGTTCGCTTGAATACTGATGCTTCCATTGACCACTTGACAGGCCTAGGCTCGGTTGAAGGTGTGGTCTGGGACTCCCAGGGTAACTGGATTATTGGTTTCGCCAAAACCGTTGGGATATCGGATGTATTCCAACTTGAATTGTGGGGATTATACATCGGAATGCAGATTCATGGGCTCATGGATTCCAGCAGGTTCAGATTCAATCAGACAATGCAAGAGCGATAAAGCTTATCAACAATGCAAGTTCTTCTTCGAGCCCTTTTTCCTTGGTTAATGCGATCAATCAACTCCGAGACGGGAATTGGAACACAGAGATAAATTGGACTCCACGAGAGTGCAACATGGTGGCGGATTCACTCGCTAAACTTTCGGATACATCTCATTTCTGCATTTCACATTTAATTCTATGCCTCTTGATGTTATTTCTCTTGTTAATAGGGACATTTCTGGTCTCCCGTATTGCAGAAACATTCAAGGCTTTTGCCGCTCTCTTATTAAAATTTTTTATTTATTTATATATTTTATTAACTCTTTGATAAGATACATCTTAAAAAATATTATTTAAATTTTAATCTCTTAAAATAAATATTATCTTATTTTTCATTAAAACCGCCCCTTGAATTCAGATACTCTAAAAAAGCTAAACACATTATTTATCAGAGTAATATTAGTATATCTTTAAATAATTAATTTATCAAACTATATAATAATAATAATAACAACACCAGCATATTGATTAAAGATGTGATATATAAAAAAACATGCTTTATTCAAGTCGATTTCGATCAATTCGTCCCCTCCTTTTTATCATCATCATCAACAACAACAAACATTATTATTATTAGAGTAAACTACAATAGAAGTCACTCAATTATGGGTAATGTTATATTTGGATCACCCAATTATTAAAAGTTACATTTGGATCACTCAATTATGAGTAAGATTATATTTGGGTCACCCAATTATTAAAATTTATATTTGAGTCACTCAATTATGGGTAATGTTACATTTGGGTCACCCTTTATATTTAAAAAAATATATCAATTTAGTCATTTTTTCTTTCAAACCACTTGTATACCCTCGATAATATTAGAGTACTTCATTTTAAATCATTAATTAATTTAATACACAAATTGAAATACTTTTTTAAATATGAAAGGTGACCCGAATACAACGTTGCTCATAATTGAGTGATCCAAATGTAACTTTTAATAACTGGATAACCCAAATATAACATTGCACATAATTGAATGGCCCAAATATAATCTTGACCATAATTGAATGCTAGTTTACTATTATTATTATTATTATTATTATTATTATTATTATTAAGTTACTCGATCATCCCAAAACTAGCCTTTAAACCCTCGCACTTTTTCGCAACACTCATTACAAAGTCAACGGTTCCAATTACCTCTCGTCACCATTATTCTTGTACACTCGTCCGGACTGGATTAACACTCTCAATTTCTTAGTCGATAAGAAAAAGCCAACAAATTTAAAAATACTATCACAACTAACACGACTCCACGTGTACGGATACGATCCTCCAAGAATCCCGCTAATCTATTTCACCCTACTCGCTTTAAATTACTGAAGCTCAGGTCCATAACTTCATTTCTCTGCTCAGTCTGCTCTTCTTCAAATCTAAATTCGTAAACAAATATGTAAGAACCGATTTTATTTTTTATTTTTAGATTTCTTAGTCTTAGCTTATTATGTAATTTCCCTTTACTCTTCTGTAATCTTTTCCATATACTTTATTACAATCTTTAAGCGAGTTCTATTTTTTGGTAGGAATTTTGCTTTTATTTGGTAGGAATTTTGTGTGATGTTTAGATTTTAGAATCGCAGAAAACTGAAATCGCCTGGGAAAATAAAAGTTATAGTGAAGATCTGCTTTTGACTTTGGTTGATCATTGATTTTTGCTTTGAGTTGACCCTGTAAAATTTGAAGCTCGGATTGCCCGTTTATGTTAATTTTTGTAGTTCTTTTCCCTGTTTGTTCGGTGTTTGTTACCTGGGAAAAGTGAAGGTTGACTAGTTAATTTCGATTGATACCCTTATTGATTTCAATTATTTTTCAACTAATTTCTGTAGAATAACCATTTGATTTTAATTAAGATTCCCTGTATATGGTGCTGTGTTTTCCCAGCACCAAACAATATGAAGATTCGATCTTAAAAGAATGGAATAGTATGACGTCACAAAAATTGAGCATCTGTTTACCCTTTGAGGACAAGATTTTACATGGCAGCGAATTAATGTTGTAGATTTGGGTGAACTGTAGATAGTTTTTATTTACATATAGGCTAAGAGTGGCTTGTGTGCTACCTGTTATGTGACAAATCTTTGCTATTGCCTTTCCATTGCAGACTCGAAATTATCAGAATGGGGAAAATAGTTCTAATAGTAATGAGAATTTCTTAAAACTTTTTAAAAAGTTTTCCAAATCTTGAAGGTGTCAAGGATCTTTTAAACTCTCATTATCATTCGTCTAGGTCTAAACTACAAATAAAATAGGTGAATGGCAAAAGTAACAATTTTTCAGGTGAATGGTAAAAGTACGTATAAAAGTTTTTTTATATGATTTATTGGTTAATTAAATTCACATCTAATACTCTAAAAGTGAATTTAAACTTTTTAATCTTATTTAAATTGGATTCTTAACAATATTCCACTTTTTTTAACTTCAAAAACAACACTCCACTTCAAAATATCATTGTCCTCAAGAATGATACAAGAAATATAGAAAGAAAACATGGTGGAGTAGATCATCTAAGCACACCAATTCAATAGTGATTGCCTCTTTTGTCTTCGAGGTGATATACAATGGTTGACCATATCAGTTAGCTTTAGAAAGAATAAAATGACGGACTTAAATATTTTTTAGGGTGGTCCGTGGACATATATATTACACGTGAATCCAAAATCTTAGGGTAGACATAATAAAAATAATAGACGTCTAACACAAAAAGTTAAATTTCAAGGTGCATACAATCAGTAAAATAAATAATTAATGAAAAAAAATTAGATTTAAAGTAGACACTTGTCCACCCTTCACTACTCATTGATCCGCCACTAGAAAAATAAAGCTCGAGACACTTGTCCAATGACTCATTGATCCTTCATAGAAAAATGGCTTTATAATTTCTTTATGACTTACTTTTATAAAATCATAAATTCATTATGACTTCTTTTTATAAAATCATGGTTCCGTCTTTGATGACAATAGACAACAACAAATATTAAATTGGTGTTTTATTTTAGGTACCAAGATAGAGAAAACGAAAACCATGAGGACTAACGGAATATTTAACCCTCGCTCTTTTATGTCCTTAATTCAACTGTCTGAAGGCATGCAAGTTGATTACAGGGTATTTCTTTTCCATGAATAGAAGAAGTGATTAATACATTGAAAATTAGGATAACGTTATCCAGCTACGTGTATTAAAATAGAATAGCTGGCACAATTAAAGGATGTATTTATGTGAGATTTTGATGTTTACTAAATGAAATGGCCCATATGCTTTGCTGGGTATTTCTGTTGGGTAATTACTTGGAGAATATTAAAAATTTTAGATATACACCTTTCATTTCTTAAGTAATTTGATTGGATATCTGTTGGTTAAGGAAAAGCTAGAAATAGTAACGAGAGGGAGAGAGTCGGGTGAAAAAAGTTCGAGTTAATTCAATCTTTTAAAGAATTGGTTTAAGTGGTATATAGCTTAATATCGTTTAAGAGTTCGAGGTCGTGTGTATACAGAAAATTCTCGCTGGGAGACTCACCCAACAAAAGCTAAGTGTTCGACGCGGGTCGCTCCAGATTAGTCAGGGCAAAACCCTAGGGAGCCGGATGGACAACCAAAACAATATTAAACCCCTCATTTTTAAAAAAAAAAAATCAATTTAACCTCTAAAATTTTTAAAATTTTTATTAGACCATAAATTACACTGCTATTATCAATAAGAATTTATATTCAACAAACATCTTTTATTAAGAGGAGAATTAAATTGGCTTTTGTAATACTTTTAAAGTTATTACAGGGTAGTATTTGTTCTACTTTTTTTAATCCTTTGATATGACATACACTTTACGGACAAAAAATATTTAAACTCAAGTCACCTTGCAGACAGAGCTACTCAAACCTAAATCTCTTAAGATGAACATAATATTTTTTCACTAAAACAACTAGGGTTCAACTAAATCATTTTTGAATGTTCAAACATTAAAAAACAAGAGTTATCCCAACAGAGAAAATAGATTGGATCGAAAATAATGATTACATTGATTGGAACAATGATTAGCAAAAAAAAAATAGGATTAGGATTAGGATTAGAAAGTGTGACACTATTGATGTAAAGAGTAAGGCCAAAATACAACTGTCACTGGAAATGGAATTTATACAGCCAACGAATCTGACACAAGAATAATAACTGGGAATAAACAAAGCAGCTCCCTCAATTAAACACTACATTTTATTATTAATTTTCATAGCTGTTCTGATTATTAAAAGCACTAGTCTTTTGAATCTTGGGCTTTTGCTTCAGTTTATGTGTTTGTACAGCTAATATGACTGACGATAGGTAATGACCAGTGTTCAATGTACATGCAATTTCCCTAATCATTCAGCAAACTAAGTAATTAATTTGTGGAGGACCATAACTATTTTAGGTCATCCCCTAATTAGGTATCCGAGTCCGGTTGGAGTTGGTTTCGGATTCGGTTAATTTGGATTTTGAAAGTTTAAACTACATTTTAGGTATGGATCGGTTCGTGTTCAAGACATTTTGGATTCGTGTTGCATACCCACACACTCGTACATTACATTGTCAATCTTGTGGCTTAAACCAACTTGAGTGTCGAACTATTGTTCGCCACTAGACCAAACAAAAAACATGTTTTGCGGCTGTCAAGTTTTTGGGTCGATCAATCAGAGTTTTTCATTCGTGTTTGACACTCGAATTTAAGTTACTTATTCATATCATTTTAAATTAATTTTTTTGTATTCGAGTCGAAATTGACAGATATGAAAGTGCTTAATAGGATTAAGAGATAAAAGAGAGGAAGTGGTGGCATAGTTGGCCTGTGCCAAACTTCAGATCAAAGTATAATTGGATCATAAAATCATGTGTTAACCTAGCTGTAAAGATCACTAGTCAGTAAACTATATCAGCACCGACACCATAAAAGGACCCAATCCAAAAAAGGGTTAAGTTTTGAAAAAAAAAATCTTATGTATTATTTGGTGCCTTTTAATGTGTCAAACTAAATTGTTAAATTCTATGCTTTAACCCTAAATTATAAATCATAAATCCTATACCTTAAAAAAATACATCTTACACCTAATTCCTTAAACACTAAACATTAACTCTAATCTTATACCCTAAATCTAATATTTTAGGATAAGGACATAAAT